>JASSUY010019269.1:0-10663 GCA_032466535.1 Forpus xanthops | reverse complement strand
TGTGAGGGTGCTGAGACACTAACACAGGTTGCCCAGAGAAACTGTGGTTGCCCCATCCCTGGCAGTGTTCAAGGCCAGGTTGGACAGGGCTTGGAGCAACCTGGTGTAGTGGAAGGTGTCCTTGCCCATGGCATTGGGTTGGAACTGGTTGAACTTTAAACCACTCTGTGATTCTATGACTGATAGGTAGTTTTCTGGTCATTTTATGGAATGCAGAACTGCTTAGATACTAAGTTCTAAAGCACAGTTTTCAGAACAAACGAGGGTTAAAACAGTTCCTAGGGAAAAGTACAATATCCAGATAATCACTATACTACACAAACACAAGGGTTTTGGCCAATAAGACATCACACAAAGTCCAGATAGTGATATGTAGAAAACGATTTAATATTTTTCTTAAACCCAGACCAGTGCTATGCCGCTCCTGATGTATTTGGTGTGAAAGAGGCGTCTGGAGTTCTCTACATTCTGCTTAATTTGGTCCAGATCTCAACAAAGAGATTTCCTTTGCTGCAACTGTGCAAGCTGTGACTGGATTTGGTCCATCAAACTGGAAAAAGCTTCTACTAACACACTGAACACAGGTCAGTTGAGCGTTGTTTTCACTAACAGTCTTATAAAGTTTAATACATACATGCAACATGTATTTTCCCTATCTTGTCTTTAAGAATTGTCAAAAATAGACATGTTTGTTATAAGTGGCATACCCACTTACTACTCCTATGAGAAGACAGCCTGAATATTTAATGAAGACTGTGTCTGAGTGAAAAACACAAGCTTAGAAAAAGAAACATACTTGCACTTATTTTAACTGGACTGGTGGGTGCAGACTGGATCTTTCTTCTGTCATTTTCTATACTTTTAACTAACTTTATGAGAGATGGATGCCGAGTGAAGTTTTGCTTTCCTCTTGAAGGAAAAAGTTTTTTGGAACACTGCTCCTTGGAAGAGATGGGTTCTGAAATAGGAGAGGGACAGGTCGTAGAAGTTGTTTCAAGTTTTGCACCTAAAAAGCATAAGAAAAATGCAGAGAGTAAATACATATCCTGTGCAGATTCAGTAATTAAGAGCAATTATTTGAGCCTGGCTCATAATTAATACTGCAGCAAAAATGCAAATGCAAGAGTCTCAGTATGAATGCATCTAACCTTGTGGGAATACAGCGGTGTGCTGTGCTGTCAAGGAACAAGGATAGTGATGTGCCTCCTCTTTAGTTTATTCTCTCTTTTAGTTAAAAAAAAAAAAATCTAGCAGAGAAATCAAATAAACAATCAAAATCATCAGCAGACCAAAAGGAAATGACACATACACCTACCCTGAGTACTTGGCAAGACCTCAGGTCCTGTCCATTTGAATGCTAGTTTTCTACCCCTTTCCTCTGTAACATGAACTTTCTTGATAAGCTCAAGGCTACTGAGAACATTCGCTATGTCATAAAGCCTCCTAATTTTGGCTGAAACAAAATAAACAAAGGTAAGTTACAGCAATTCCAATGAACAAGTCAACATACATCAGAATTAGAGTTGGAGCCTCCTTTTAGCACCTACAAAGAAAAACCTTTGTAATAGTTGTATAAAAATGATTTTGTGGAACAAGTATGAATAACTTCACAATATAAAATCTATATGTAAAATAGAATGATAGATACTGGTCTAGGAAAGAAAATACTGCTAAGTCTGTTATTCTAAAGGTAGCAAAAAAAAGAGAATTAATTAGGAAAATATGTTGAGCTCTGCGCAATGACCAAACCTGTACAAATGCTGTAGTAAAAATAAGTAGTTTAAAAGGCAGTTATGCAATGGCAAACGTGATGGGTATGAGGAGGAAGAGACACATGAAAATCTAACAGGATAATCATCCTGTGTGTTCTTAACTGCTTCTAGGTTGAGCTATTAGGGAGGAATTTCAGGCAGCAGTCAAATTACAAGTGACTTCTGGACTGCAAAGTGAGTGTGCTTAGGCCAAAGCTTCTGTTTCTGAGGATTTAGGACTGTGCTGCTTCACCAAGAACATGGCAAAACATGATACCTGGAATAGACACACGGACAGAATGCCCTACCAAGACTTTTATTTGAGACAAATGTTAGGGAGGAAGAAAGAATGAAAACAAACACCATCCCACTCCCCTGCTGACCACCCACCCAGCCTGTGTTGCCATGAAGCAATGGAAAGGAAAACACGAACCAAAACCATTGAGGATCAGTTTCAATTTTGGATACAATTCCACACACACAAAAAAAATGCAAAGGAGTCTGTCTGAGAATCGAGGGATTCATTTTCAGTGAAATCCACAATTAATTCTTGATCCCTCAAGAAAGAGCAGGCACGTTTTTATTATGATGGATGTACAAACCTAGACCTAGAAGTACCTTTTCATTTGAAGGGAGGAGAAAGAAGCATGCAGGGAACTGAGCACAGGGTAAAAGAATGAAGAAATAATTGGCAGTTACAGCACTGGGTTTCACTTCCTCTCACATGTAAATGATTAGCAGGACCTGTACAGAATTTCTTCAACTTTCCAACAAGTTAAATGACCAAAACACAGATTTGCATGATTCTGGGGCAGCTTTTGTGAAATGATGCTGAAATCTGTAAGAGTCTGCTTGATGAAAATGAGAAATTGTTACTGATAAGCAACATAATGCCTTGTGATAATGCCTTGTGACATTGCTTCAGAAAAGAGGAATTAATGGACTTTTTCTTTTTATGTGGTCATTATGTATCAATGGCTATGTACAAGTGGGTCACTGTTAAAAACTGTTTCATCCCTGTTAAAGGTGTTCAGTGAGTTTTTAGGGACTCAAATATATTTATGGCAGAAAAAAACATGATGGTATTTTACACAATATGAGCTAGTACTTGAATCGTTCATTTAGCTTTCAATGAATATCGTACTTACTTTTAAACTTGCTTTTACTTAAGTCTTCTAACTGGTCTTCTTTGATCAAGATTTTAGCAGCGACTTCAAGGCTTACTATTTGGGGAGTCGATACAAGAAAGAGCATCACAAATTTCTGGCTTATCACTCGTAAGGACTTGTCTTTCCTGCTATTAACTGATGCTGCAGCAACCAAGAGAAAGGATGAAAGCACTAAGTGACACGACAACTACAAACATATTTGAAACACTGCATAAATTTGTCAGTAGCAATTATTATCAGGACAAATGATTTAATAACTAGGCAGGTCCATGTGGACTCCGGAATCATGTTTCTACATGGGAAGAATCAGATAATCAAGTGGATACCAAGTCCAACTACAAATAAGAGAGTGTGATGTTTCCCCCTGTATGTATTTCCCGTTTCTGGACAACTTGCACTCTTAAAGATGCTAACTGCAGGTTATAAAATGTATTTAACAATCTTTAATTAACATTTATTCTATGAATCAAACCTAAATTAGAAATAATAAATTGATTAATTGAGACGTCTGGCTTCTACAACATTTGACAGTAACAAGTCCTGCAATTGGATTGTATGTTGGGTATGTTTGATAGTTTCATCTGGTGCCCTCTTGTTCTTGCACTGTAAAAACAACACACATGTGAATGAATAAGAGAACTGAAAGAGTGCAAAGCACTTTTCCTCACCACAAACAGTTGTAGTGCCTTTCAGGCACTACCACTTCAGGAAAAAAATGGCCAATAAATGTTCTTTTTCCCAAGTTCACAGATATTTACCATTACAAGCACATATTATTCTTGACATTATAGAGAATTATTACCAGCACGAAATTCCATTTCGGGGAGCTCGACAAAAGACATCTCTGAATTCTCATCTGAGCCAAAAGATCTTGCCATGTCTTCGTTTCTTTCCCCGTCGAGATCAAATTCATGCTCATATTCTCTTTTCTTGATCATCTGAATTTGTTGAGTGTATTTGCTCTCTTCTCCAACTTTTTTCAAAACCTGCAGGGTTTTGGAGAGGTTATGTCTCCCATGCCAAGCATATCTGCTCTTGGCAAGGCGGCTCACCATATGGAGACTCTCCAGCACATTCACAATATCATAAATGCGTCTACGTTCAATATCTGAAAATAATAAAAGAAAGATCAACATCTCTGCTACAGAAAATGTTTCATCACTTACCTGAAACGTGATTCGCACAGAGAAATGAACAGTTTCCTATACTTCCTCAGCCTCTTAATATACTTCTAAGCCATTTTCACCAATTCATTGTTACAAAGGCTTCTGAAAAGAGCCTCCATAGATCTTGCCAGCAAGGAAAACAATTCTTGCTTTAGATATGAGAGGACTTGCTGTTCCTCAGTTATATTTAGTTTACAGCATTCCTTAAGAAATAAAACTGTTGCCAGAAGAGCCATTAGATGGGTCTCAGTACAGCTTTAAAAACAACCACAAAGCATTTTGAATTATTTACTGCATGGACTTTAGATCATCTCATTAAATAACCTTGGAAACTCATGGCAGACAACTGTCTTGTAGCTCGGTTTTGTATGCCTTATACTGACACGCTGTCCTTTTCTATTTTTCTGTTACATTCTTGGTTTTGACTATTTTCTAAAAGAGATGTTACTTTGTACAAACCATAAATAGAAATTTTGTTTGGTTTGCATTTCATCCTTCTTCTCTATCACCCACCATATTCTGAAGATAAAACATCACCAAAATTTTACTGTAGAATAATTTCATAGCGCTGATTAAAAAAAGTTTCAGCTTAATGTTAGCAACTTATGACTCTCAGTAGATCATCAGTGCAATACAGTGAAATAAAATGAGAAAATCAAATTATCATAGACAGCAGAAAGTATGTTCTTGCTTTGATGTCATGACTGGACAGGAAGTTGGAAGTTCGGCTTGGGAAACACTAGATTCTGCCACAAAAAACCAACCACTAATCCTAGCCATCATCTCTACATCCGAAGAGCTGTAACTGGTTATTTGTAGCATTGGCAATAACTTTGATGTTTAATATTAAAGAAAATTCAGAGTTACTCAAATCAGATAACTGGAGAAACATCAGCTCTTTACAAGGACTGCTGTGAGAATTGAGAGTTTCAAGCTGGGTTTAAATAACTTTTGCAAGAGTGCACAGTAGGATTTGAGGTTTTAGGCAACAAAAATGTACTAACATGAATTATAGGCTTACTAGCACATTTGTACCAAGAAAGAAGTAATAGCATATACACCAACTTACTGAGCTCTTCAGCTACTTCGTCAAGGAAAATGTAATTGTACTGTGCAGTGCTGGGGTAATCAGGATACCGAGCTAGGAATTTGTGACACAGTAATCCCAGACTTTTTTCTTTGCGGTTTGGTTTAGTTTTCTCATATTCATCTCCCGATAAGTGCTCCTACACAGGGATAAGAAATAGAGGATTTGAAGTTTTTTGACAATATGTAAACACAGATATCGAAGAGCTTCCACTGGGAGAACTGTTGAAGGCCCAGAGTCCTCCTTTTGTCTTCAGCTGTGAAATAAAACCTGTGGTGTGTAACTTGTCAATATCCTTACTTATACTTGGTAAACACTCCAAAATCTGAACTTAAAGTTGTATTATGTTAATGCATGACTTCTTATACTGAATAAACAACCCTCAGATAACCTAAAAAAGTAAATAAAGACACCTTCATAACAACATACCTGCAAACAGTGTTTTGCCTGTAGGACCGTGTTTGCGTTGTTTGACAATTCCTTCCTCTGTTCTCTGCTCCGAATCTCTGGACTAGCTGCACTAATGAGCATTTTCAGGTTTGAAGTAGGCGTCCATGGATCTTCTGGAAGGATTTCTTTTGGTTTTGGGGGTGTGGTGAGAGGCTGACAGTTGGGCTGTATCTCTGTCAACACCAAATGTGAGGTAGCTGCTTGTTTCAAAGGGGTTTTCAATATGCCTCTGTATGGCTCAGAAGAATGGTTTTCCTACACACCAAGGAAAAGAAAAACCTATTACGTTAAAGACCAGAAGTGCTACAATCCATTTGTTGAGAACAATCAAAGTGAACAGAGAAAAACTGCGTGTTTTGGGTAGCTCAAAATTGAAGGTCACAGTCTTACTCTGGACCAATACACCCTTCCCTGAAACCATTTATTTGACTATGCCTTTAGCTGAAGACACAGGACCCATGGTGTTGTTGAGATAACTTTCCTTTTAAACTGACACAGGGGAGATTGAGATGAGATCTTAGGCAGAAGCTCTTCCCTGTGAGGATGATGAGGCACTGGCACAGGTTGCCCAGAGAAGCTGTGGTTGCTCCATCCCTGGCAGTGTTCAAGGCCAGGTTGGATGGGGCTTGGAGCAACCTGGTCTAGTGGAAGGTGCCGCTGCCTGTGGCAAGGGGTTGGGACTGGATGAGCCTTGAGGTCCCTTCCAGCCCAAACCAATCTGGGATTCTTTTCTTTCCCTCCTGGGAAAATACAGATAGAACGAATATCAATCCATAGGAGAATGCTATAAAGAACGACTGAAACACGTCCTAACAGAAAAAAAAAAAACAACAAAACAACCAAACCAAACCAAAGTGGAGCCAGACAACAGTCCTGTTTGTTACAAAACCGGTGTTAAAGGTCTCTGCGTGAAGTTTGGGGTCATTTCATTAAGGACAGAGGCCGAAGCGAAGGAGAGAGCGCCAAGTTACCGCCACCCGCAGCCCGCTCTCGTTCGCGATGAAGTGTTTTGGCGACCAGGGTTGCTGCGGGCGGCTGACAACGGGCAGCCCAAGGCGGGGTGGTGTGGATGATGATGCTGCCGCCTCTGTTTCCCACCGGTGGCGGCACCGCGGAACGAATTACCTTGTCGCCGGTCCCCATCTCCCCGCCCGCCTGCTGCATTCTCCCGCCTCAGGAGGCGACAGGTCCCGCCGCGCCGCTCTGCATGGCAGATCCCGCCGGTGCTGCGAGGCGGGAGGAGGGAACCGTTACACACGGGACCTCCCCTCAATGTAACGCGCGGGACAGGCGGCGATACCCCTCACCTTGGCCAGTTACCGCCTCTGGGCCCGGCCCGCGCGCACCGCCCAACGGCCCGGCCCCGCCCAGGCCGCTGACGGCAGGCGGGGCCTTTGAGGGATCCGGTTTAAACATTCGGAGCCACGGCCGTGCCCTGAGAGTCACTCCTGTCCGTTACCTGCAATGCCGCCCGCCGCTGCCCACCCCGGAGCCCGTCAGAGCCACGGGGAGCGCTGCCGCTGTCCCAGAGCCCCCGGTCCCGGTTTGAATTCAACCCGCGGAGCCGCCGAGGGGAAGGGAAGGCGGGCGGGACCGGGACAGCCAATCACAGCGCGGCCCTCCGGCCCGCGCAGCCAATCGGAGCGCGGGGTTTCCTGCGGCCGTTCCCTCCTTCTCCGACCGCGGCTCATACCGCCTTCCCCTCAGGGGAGAAATGGCTGCGGGCGTGAGGGGAGCCCGGAACGGGGTCTGTAATGGCTTTCTAGTGGGGTAAGGGGGAGAAAGCACCGGCAAGGGGCCATAATGGGCTTCAATGGGGTAAGAGGCTGCTGGTCGATCTTTCCCACACGGTCACAGTCGTCGCTCATGACCTCCGCTATCTCTCCCTTCAGGGCCCGGTGGAGATGGCTTCAACCGGCGGGTGCCCGATCTGCTCGGCGCTGTGAGGAAAATCACCCATAAAAAGATACACTAGGGTTAATAGCTGACCGATTGCACCGCTTAATGTTGATTTTGTGGCAGAGAGGTATTCTTCGTGACCCTCGAGGCAAGATTCGGTAGCTGCCTGATATAAGGGGGGCTGTGCTGCTCACAACAGGTGTTACAACACTTCTGCAAGGTAGAGCATTGGGGAACACAACCACTTTTTGATACTAGTGCTAGGCTTGCATAGCAATAAAACCTTCACTTATGTTTTCCTGAAAGGAAGTCTTTGAAAACATGTAAATTCAAATTGAAAATAACCTTCACTGCACCGTATGGCCAACCTGTTAACAGCCAAAGCTCATGATCTTGCAGTACATACACACCTTGCTTTGAAAAGTGAGGCTTAGGTTGGGTGGAGGCCTGCTGTTTTTCCTTGGTTGTACTTTGATATGATTACCGTGCATTGGCTTCCTCTTGTCAAAGAAGGTGTTGTTGCATTGTTGTTACAGCTCAGTGATGTGTTCTGCTAAGCCAGAGTCGGTGTGTGCCTCACAAGAGGTACAATTAAAAGGACTAAAAAAAGCTGCATGGTTGTTTTATTTGCAGGGATCATCACATGCGATGCTGTGTGTGCTGGAATTTGAGTGACTTAAATGAGGAGCAAATGCGTTCTCCTGTTTCAAAAATCAAACGAACCCAAAAGGCTTTTACACTGAAGCTCTTGATTACTCTCATGATTTATGCTGAGCTTTGAAAATCGCCCTTATCCCCTAATCAAGTTATCTCTGTTAAACACGTTGTATCTCTGTGCCCTTTGTTCTTCCCTAGTCTCAAAGTTAGCCCTGCATTTCGACAGTATCAGATGTTTTAAAGGTTAAAAGAATTGGTAACATTATTCCACTTATTGAACTAATTATTCTGGTAGTCAGTTTGGTGCCTCTTTTGTGGTTGTCGTTACTAATGCTGCTGCCTTGCCTTTTTGGGACTGCAGGAGTACACGGAGCAGTTGACCAGCATGCTCAGTTGCAGTCATTGCGTTAAAGTAGGTGTATTTCCTTCTGTACTTGCTCAAGTTGCTCTCTGTAGCCCAAAGTATGAGAAGCAGTGTTTACGTTCTCTGCTAGCTACCTTGTAAAGAGAAAAGCATAAGGATTAAGAACTGTAGGGCCCTGATGCAGCATCCAGAGACATCAGTACAAAGTTAAGAGTTGGTCTTCTAATGGATAACCTTGATGACTTTTGCATGATGAGTCTTAGGAGGGATGTTTGCTAGTCTCAAGTAGTGTGCTGAATTAAGGTATACCATGATGCCAGAAATCAGTGTTGGAGCAGGATTCATCGTTTTATCTACACTTATTCATCTAAAGAGCTACTTGAAGCATCATCATGTGGGTTAAAGAGTAAGCGTGATTTATCCTCGAGGTTTAGGCTTTCCTAAATCCTAGGTAAACTAGGGTTAGACATAAGTGGTAAATAAGTCAAGAATATGTAAATTGAAGTGCTTCTAGTGCAGTTAAGCGTGCCAGTTAAGCATGCCTTCTTATCTCACCCATAGGTATTTTCCAGCAATAGCATTAGCTGTGCACTACGCTGAAGAAAGCACGAATCTGTGTTGCTTTGCATGTGTTGCTCAGCGTTGTACTTATTCTATGAGCATATGTTGTCAACAGTGGGTTTGTTTTAGTGTGATCACAAGGCAACAAAGTTCAGCATCTTATGCTTGTGTGCTTTGTGGATGTGATGCTGTACTTCTGTCAAGTGGAATTGCAATTAACAGCTCACAGAAAACTAAATGCATAGGGAATTTTACTGCAGTCATTCTTATTGGGTAATTCCATCTAGGAGATGGCTTATAGGCTGGCCATGGAGGTGGTGGAATCTCCATTCTCAGAGATATTGCAAAGCCATGCGGACATTGTCTTGGGAAAGGGGCTTTAAGTGGCCCTGCTTGAGCAGGGGGCTGGACAAGGTGACTTGTGGAGAACTCAACCACTCTGAGATGTATAGTGGTTGCATCTGTCAATGCAATCTGTTATAAAGTTCAACAAACCAAAAGAAACACTGATGGTACATGAATTTAAACTATATTGTGATTAGTAGAGCCTTCAGGAAACTGAACTTTCAGCAGCTTTCTGCCCTGGTGCTGGTTGTTCACTGCTTAAGGCTGCTTTCCTCAAGAAACTGCTTTGCAAATACCCTCCCTAGGACTGGAATTGTGAAGTCACAAGCAGTAGTTGCTATGCAGGATCAAGTTACATATCCAGACCTGTTGCTGAAGTGCTGCTTGTGGTGATCCTTCCATGTGCTGCCATTTATTGTGTTATGTCTCTTTCAACTGTCATGTTTCCTTGTAATGTTTGTTCTATTGAAGTGAATTTCAAAGGCACTAGATAAACCTCTTTTATTACACCTTAGTTATGAAGTCTGAGAGGTATTGAGGAGAAACTGCAGTCTCCTGGACAAGAAGTTAATGATAAAAGCAGAGCCTGAAATACACCAGAAACCTGAGCGTGTTAAATATTTGTTATATTTTAAGTGTAGGTAACTAAGTTATTTTATTCAATAAAAATGAAAAGGCAGATTCCTAAGTACAATGTCAGAAAGCACAGCTTTTGGATTATTCAGATGCTTCTGTAATGTTAATCTCTCCAGTCACTTCAAAATTGTGCTGTAATTAGGATTATAATATTTATTCTCTTGTTGCCCTTGTTTTTCCCATGTTATGTTGTAACAAAAACCATCTCTTCAGAACTATGACTGAAGTTTTACAGATCATGAAGATAACTTAAAGCTCTGCCTCTCACAGAAGTGATGTGAGCACTATCTCTCAACAGAAGTCAGACTTCTTTTACTTCTTTGTGCTTGCGAGATGAGGCTTCACAGCACACAGTATGGAGATGATGATAAAGTGGTACGTGGCACACTGAAAGAAACAAGTCTCATGTGAACAGGGCACAGCACTGAGGCCAGGAGGTGGCAGTGTCTGGTCCAGAAGGCACTGCGGAGTGCTTTAATTGAACCTTACTTCATTTTGTATTCATTAGTCTGCATAAAATTAAATCATATTCAGGCATATTATTGAACCAAGTTGATTCAATTTAACTCCATTTTATT
>JASSUY010019258.1:3848-20645 GCA_032466535.1 Forpus xanthops | reverse complement strand
CAGCCTAAACATTCTAAGCCATAACTATAAACACTGGTGTTATCAGCACTGTTCCCAAGCCGAAAATCAAAACCACAATGCTGCACCAGCTACTGTGAGGAAGAGAAAAATGACTGCTGCTGCTGAACCCATGACAGTTATATTTTATTTCAAAATTTTTCATGAGAATGAATATTGCTAGATCCTTCATGAAATAAGGACACAGAAAATATCATCTCATTCTTCCCCATCTCTGAGTAGGCAGCAGTTAATTTCACAGTCCGGTTATAAACTATGTTCAAAGAGGAAAAGCCTTTCCTTTAATCTGCATCTGCCTTTCTAATTTCATGAAATGTCTCCTTATCCTTGTCCTATACTATAGGAAAATCCAAGGGGCTTTCATTATATTGTTCATTATTTAGCACGATTTTGTCATTCTACATCTATCTGTGAAGCAATGAAATATTGTTAATAAGGGAGCAGAAGCCTTTTGTTGAGGAGAGGAGCTGATGGCAATAGACATGTAACTAATAATATATGTGGTTAAGATTGTAATTTGGACCAAGGCTGGCTCCTGAGGAAGCAGTGAGGAGCATACTGTTTCTCCAGTTGAAAAGAGCAATGCCATAAAGGAAGCAAACTAAAGATGAGCATCCAGGGTGGGGAAATTCTCTTTATGAGATTATATTCACTTCTATACCAGATGCCCCTTTTTCTCCTTTCTTATTTCAGTTCTCAGTATAGCAACATGCCATGTGAAGGCTCTCTTGCAGCATCCTCATTTTCAAGACCCTTGAGGTAGCATTTGTTCCTGCAAAGTGCGAAAGTCTTGGTGATTTCACATATTCAACAAATCTAGACAAGTCTCTGAACTTGCATGTGACTGAACCAACCCTGAATTTGCAACTTTTGTTACTGACTTGATTCAGTTTCCCATGAAGTCAGCTGGAGTCTTTCCATTTAAGTCACTCTGACCACTTAGAGGCTAATAGGCTTTTGTAGGTTTGTACTAACTTGCTGTTAGGATAGCATCATTAGAGATGTTTCTATGCAGACCCAAAAGAAGAAATGACAAGCAGTAAATATTTAAAGTAATACATGACAAAAGATCATGCAATCTGAGAGTGCTTGGATTTTAACAGAAGGCTGTGGATAAAAGTCAAGCACCATACTGAAGGAAATTTGAATGTATAGTTTCTACCCTGAGATCCACGAATTCTGGCCTGGATGGAACTGAAGTCAGATCACACTGCTTCCTGAAATACAACCTGGTACCTTTACTCAGATGTTAACCTTATCATCAATGGAAATATAGATACCTGTAGTAAATGAGGATCTGGCTTTTATTGTTAGAAATAAAAGCTGGAATTCCTGTTTGGAACAAGAATGTAGGAAGAAAATGTCAAAAAAAAAACAGGGCACTGTGAAGTAGTGGGAAAACTTCTCTGTGCAGCCAGAGACCAGGCAGTGTTCAGTACCTGGGAGCCTAATTGGCAAAGAAATGAAAGAAAATAGGATTTTGGAAAGCAGGGCTCCTAGATTGGTGAAATCAGCCTGTCAGGTGAGTCACCAGCACCCAAGATGATCACTGTTTCTGTTACACACTTCCCTGATTTGCCTTGTTACTATGATCAGTATCCTTTTGCAAAGTGTTTTTGTTTCAGTGAAACAGTACTCTGTGTTGGTACAGTGGTCTCTCAGCTCTGTTTCTGAGGCTGATGCAGGGCTGCTTTCAAATGGTTAGCAACCTTAGCAAAGTTTCCTGCTAGGGTTATGTGAGATGCAACTGAAGGGCTATTTCAGGCACAGCTAAGAAAGCAAAGCTGTTTTGCTTGATCATTCCCTGCTACTTATTTGCCAAAGCCTTACCAGCATGACCTCCTTACAATGTCAGCAGAAAGCCAGACATGTTCTCAGCCTGTCATCTCAGAGATTCACTGAGGATCAGCTTTGGGAAGGGATTATGCTGAATTTTCTTTTCATCTGTAGTTTTGCATTTTTTGACTTGGTTTTACACTGTACCAATCTTTTTACTTGCCCCAGGGGAATAAAACTCACAATATTCTTCTTGCCAGCTACTTCCTGAATACCTGTGGTAATAGTTTCCAAGGGTTTGTGCAACTTATTTGTGTATCTAAATGGAACAGTGTTGCAGCAGCAGTGTTCACAGCAAGCTGGATGGAATTGAAGGAGAGTAAATTTGCTACAAATTGAAGAGCTAGGAAAATATGACTTACCCTCGTCTGGAAAATAAGCCACAATGCATAGCAGGCCCTTTTAAATGAAGCATAGAATTATGCAAATGCCAGTGGGGTTGCATGTCTTATGGAATTGTTTTGTAAGTACAGTTTCCATTGGCAAAGACTCCATATTATGTAAGTCACAATCAGTCAGTTTTAGAAGTGTGTATAGTTTTGTTGCAGGATGGCAAAGCTTAGTTATCCACAAGGCATGTGTCCATAACTGTTTCCTATACAACATTGATGTAGGATCCCAGCAGCTCAAGAATAGCAAACAAAATTCATATTTGCCATGTACAGCACTGTGAATAATTCACAGCCTAATCTATTTGTCCTGCACATCAGGTAAGGTGGTAAACAGATGATCAGAATGCAGGAAAGCCACCCAAGTGACAGGATGCATCAATGATGTGTGACATATACCAGAATTATCTCACATAGTGAAAGGGAACTAGAAAGAGTTGCTGCTCTTATTCACCCACACAGGCTTTTGAATTTAAGCAACTCCTTCGAGCTGTACTCTGTGGCTCCAAGAACAAATCTGTGGCTCAGAGCTTGGGAGAGCTGTGGATTTACTTGTGCCTCTGCTTGATTTTAAAGAGGTCACTTCATCTGTTGTTTTTTCCATGTTTTTTAGTTTAAGTAGGAGACCTCCATAGGCTGGGCATTGAATCACTGGTCATTGGTGCCATTAGGTGGCTATTCAGGTTACAGATACAGTACTTAGACAAAGGCCTCCATCTCAGTTTTGACTGACGAACAAAGGTCAATCCCTAAGTATCAGAGCTGAGAGCTGGGCCCTGGGCAGGCATCAAGTTGCCTGACTGCAGATAACCCAGTGGAGGTGCCAACTGGTTGGCAAAGAAGGTGTATCATGTAATTTCAAAGAAAACCAGTAAAGAAGTGGAGCAATGGGAATATTTCACATCACGAGACACAGGCTGAGTACTGTCCTCTCTGTAGCTGTTCACTATGTGGAGTTGTGCCTGTGTTGGGCAAGTTTAGGACCACTGTGTATTTTTGCTAGCATAGAAGTGGATTACCTGTAATATCAGCCTAGTGTGAAAATTTATGGTTCATGGAGCTATAGAATCCTATGTCCCACTTGATTCCCACAAAAATAAAAAAGCATGCACGAGAAATGCCCTTTTTTTTTCTAGCAATTGGTTGGAGCATGGCTTTTCGTGTGTTTCTGTCCTACCTCCATCTTGCTGTGCTTTTGGTGTCACTATGCCAGCCATTAGGTTCCTGCGGAATAATCACATCCAGCAATGTTTTGCTTTGTTTTTTTGCCATGCAGTAGCCCACACCTTGGCAGTTGAGTCCTTGGACATAACAGAATTACAAAGAGAAATCCTCCAAAGCAATCACAGAGGTTTTGCTCTTTGCAAGGTCAGCAGAAACTTGAGAGGGCTGGCTGCTGGTGGAAGATGGGTCATCTGCCCAGCATGCAGAAGCAGGGCCCAGGCAATGCTTACCAGTGCCAGCGGTGCCCTGCCACTTGCTGGGATATTTTTCTGGTGGCAGATAGCTGTAGTGAATGTAAGTTAAATGGGGAACAAAAACCCAGGAACATATTTTAGCAGTTAGTTTGTTCTTTCTGAGAGAAGATTCACTCAGAGGCTTGATATAGTTGAGAGCATTTTTAGGTGGCGTAGAGAGACAACCACTTCCTTGTGCTGACTCAGGCCTCCCCTCCCAGTATGTGAAAACCATGTTAGTTCTCCTTTAATATTCTTTGGAAAAGGCTTCTTTTCATTTAGTTGTGGTTTGTTTTTTTTTTGTTTTTTTTTTTTTTTCTTCCCTAAGGCTTTGCAGACACAAACATGTTTCACAGCTGGTTTAGCAAGGATGTGTCTAATTTAGAGGGCATTGAGGGTTCCCACAAACCATGGCAACGCTGATCACATGAACAGAGTAATGCACTTAGGAGGGTCTCTCCTGAAATGGCTGCCTGGCACAGTGAGGCTGAAACCAAGTGGGAGGTAAAATGCTGAGTAGCCTCTGAACAGTTCCTTCAGTGACAATTCAGGCATGGGAGAGAGAGGATGTTCTTCTCCCCAGCTGAATATGCTTTCTTCTCCCTCTTGTACAGAGATTTCCACCTTTTTCTTTTCCTCAAAGCCTTTCCATGTGCTTGCAATTTTACTTATTCTTCATTTCCCGCTTCTGGCACTCAGGACACATTGCTATGTGTTGCACTTGGCAATGGCACAGCATGTCAGACACCAGCCTGTTATTTTTCTATTTCACACAGTCCTGTGAGATTAACTGCACTCCGCATCAACCAGGCTAATTTGTTGTGGTGGGAAGGGATGTCTGAAGCTTACCTTGGGAAATGCAGCCCATAGTGCACTTATAAAAATGAGCATCTAGTGTGCTATCAAAGCTTGGGAGAATGCATCTCAGCTGTTAGATTAAGAAATGTAAATGGTGGAAACATCAGCATATGGGATCAACAAATGCAATCAAAGTTTTGAGTATGTAAGATGTTTTGAGAGGAGCCAGTGGAAGGGCTGTATATGATGCCTTTAAGTACAGGCTAGGCTCAAGCAGCACGGACTCTGCTCCTGTTTTGGTAAATTACCAAATCCTCCAAATAGAAATAGCTGTCGGGTAGATACAAGTTGTGCATAATAATACTGTTTAAAGTTTTCTTTTTTGTTTTGCAATAAGGATGTGGTTTCTTGTGCCAGATCTGGTAGTGCTCAGCTGAAGCCTTGGGGAGATCAGGGGGAGCTTAAGAGTTCCCACCCAGTTAATCTCTTGTTTGTGGTGCTTAC
This sequence comes from Forpus xanthops, assembly GCA_032466535.1. Classification (NCBI taxonomy): domain Eukaryota; kingdom Metazoa; phylum Chordata; class Aves; order Psittaciformes; family Psittacidae; genus Forpus; species Forpus xanthops. The sequence continues at coordinate 15,643 of JASSUY010019258.1, read as the reverse complement.
TTCATTTTTGTCTTTAGAGAACTGAAGTTTTAGTATGTGTCTCATCTGGTTTTCACGTGGAACCAAGACTTCCAGATGGTTCTGTTTTATTTCTGGGTGATGATATCCCAGATGCGATGGCAGGACAGACTCACAGGTCTTCCTATTGCCATGTGAGAGGACGTCTGGTGGTTCAAAGCAGATGAGGAACATGTGATATGAAAAGGCCTTTGTAGCACAGAGTTACACTACAATAGCTCTGTACTCAACAGCAGGTTGTGGTTTGAAGAAATACTGCTTCTGTCAGCCTTGCATAATTGAAACAGTAATCAGAATCCATTAGGTAAGAATGTATTGTCAATCCACAGTGAAGCAGAAACCACTGCACCTTGGAAAACCTTTTCATTAAGCAAAGAAAATTGATACCAGTGCTTGGCTCAGCCTAACACTTTGTTCATGGAGCTGAGTGTGGATAGTGTCTGTGTTTTTCTTTTCATTCGTTTCTCTATGCACAGTTATTTTGATTAGAAAATATCCACCTTCCATTCTAGATGAACAATTCTAAAAACTTTTTCTCAACACTTAATATCTTTTATACCTATCAATGCTTGTGAAAAGAGCCATGTTAGAACACTGTTCAGGAAAGAGTATTTTGGCTTATGTGATTAAATAAATGCAATCTCATTTTAGTTGAAAAATATTTATCTGCCAACTAACTACAATTTCTTTTTACTTTTCTTTGCGGATTTTGTCCAAATAGCTACAGACTGTGTTCATGACTAATACTGTGCTTATGAGTAGCTCATTATATGTGTGCATTAATGATATAGTACTGGCTACATGGGAGACTGGATAGCTGCTAGGCAGTATGAAAGGATTAAGGGTTAAAGGGAGTAGAATGGTGATTTGACAGAAGTGATAATAAAATATCTTTGTTGTGGCATTCTGTGAAGGTAAAGAAAGTAATTAATGCTATGTCTGATTCATTAAGTAGAAATCATTACTGTATACAGCCTTGCAAATACCACTATCCCATTACTTGCATGAATGGATGAATGATGATGAAAACCGTTTGATGGATGGGTGGGGCCTTGGATACTGTTGTCAGATCTAATACATGCAGAACAAGCAGTGAATCACTGCTACTTCGGTTGCTAGAGGATTTTTTCAATCAATACTTTTCCTATTACCATTAAGCTTCTCTTAGTAGCAAGTAAGATCCTTTCCAACCCTTCTTTAGAGCCTCACCAAGCATTTATGCCTGCCCCCAAAACTTCCTTTGTTTTTAGGCATGTAGTTAGGAGTAACTCACTCACATGCTTATACAATAAATAAATCCTTTTGGTTCAAAAATATGTAATTTTAACAGACAGAGAAAACATTTTCTAGTACTCTTTTGCAGGTGGCTTTGGGAAGCCTTGATGATATGGTAGTGAAATATAAAACAAGAGATCAAGGGCTGGAAATGACCATGCTGCATGTTAGATGCAATATCAATGCTTTCTTTTCTCTGGTACGATTCATTAATGACTGTAGAGAATGGAGTTTCTTGGGCTCTCCCCCTAGGGTCTGTGCACTCTTATCACATGTGGGCTGCCAAGGGACTCAGACCCAGCAAGGGAGGCTACAAACATGCAGCAGAACTGGCTAGCAATGCATTGGAGCTACCTCCTTTCCTGTGGCCAGTGCATCTTGACTGATGGAATTTACTCAGCTTCAGTGTGGACTCCACAACAAGTCCACCTGTTCTCCCACTTTGCTGAACTGTCTTGTTCTCTGGAGCTGGACTAGAGATGAATGTTCTGTAGTTCAGTGTCATTAGCTTTTGATTTGGCGTATAGCTATCCACATTCTCCCATTGCTGAGAAAGTCAACTGTTCCCTGGATCTGGCTTGATCCAATGCATAAATGACTTTGAACACAATGAATATGCATAGGAAGTATTTGTACTGATATCAAGTATAATGTAGTATACCTTCAATCCAAAGTAACTGTTCTTTGTAGCCAGAGGAAGTCACCCCGAACTTTTCAGTGAATAAGCCCTCTGGGATCCTGATTTTATGCTTTTTCTTGCAGTGCATTTCCTTGTTGTTTGCCACTCTTACTGCTTGTCTTTCTCTAGATATAAATGGCTCTTTTTACCACAGTAATTGAACATCATGAATAAAATGAGATTGTAAATTCCTATAGGAGACATCTAGCCCACATTCAGGTACTATATAAATAATGATCTACTTAAAAAGGTGCTAGAGAAATATGAAGCTGTTATCATGGTTACTTCCATAGTATGTGCGCTTGATACTGGGTCGAACTTCCACAAAACTATTTAACAAGTCCCTTATTGCAGAGCTCTAGGAACAATTCCTCTCCAGACTAGCTTTCTTCTCTCCTCATGCATTTATCTTTCAGTATTTTGGACCACAATCATGCATTATGCTGTCAGCTTTATGGTTCTTTACTACTATCATTCATAAGAAGTGCTACGTTTAGTCATAAAATTGCATCTAAGAAAAAAAATTAGTGCATCTAATATGCATCTATTAGGAAGCCTTCATTTATCTCTTCAGCATTCCCTTTGCTTCCTTGTTTGTGACCTAACACAAATCTAGATTGCTGAGGAAAGATTTTTTTCTTTTTTTGGCTGAGAAGGTTTTCATCCTTGCCTGATATATTCACTTCTTCCCTGAAGTCTATTCTCCATGCTATTTCCTTCTTTTTCAATATAAATCATGACTCTATCTGTGATAGAGAAGTTTTGAGGAAGGGACTTTACAATGGATTTGACCCTGGGCTGAGATGCAGAGTATGAATGCCAGTGTTAGTGTTCCCAATAATTCTTTTGTGAAGACAATGGCTGCAGTAACCTGAAGGACAGCAACAGACATGGAAGTACACAACAAAGGTACAGTACTGTCATCCATGACAGTGTTCAAGGCCAGGCTGGACAAAGCCTTGGGTGACATGGTCTAGTGTGAGGCATCCCTGCCCATGGCAGGGAGGTTGGAACTTGTGATCCTAAGGTCCTTTCCAACCCAAACTGTTCTATGATTCTATAATAATCTCAAAAGCTTCTTTCATAGATTCATAGAATAGTTAGGTTTGGAAAGGACCTTAAAGATTATCTAGTTTCAATATGCTTCCATTAGACCAGGTTGCTCAAAGCCCTGTCCAGCCCGGCCTTGAACAGTTCCAGGGATTGGGCAGCTGCCATGTCTCTGGGCAACCTGTGCCAGTGCCTCACCACCCTCACAGTAAATAATTTCTTCCTAATATCAAATCTAAATCTCCCCTTTTTAATATAGCTATTTCCCCTTGTCCTATCCTTGTATGGCTCCCCTTTGTAGCTTTTTTGTAGGCCTTATTTAGGTACTGGAAGGCTGCTGTAAGATAAAAAAATAAAGCAGCATGTTAAAAAATATTGAAGATTTATTCTGTTGCACATTTAAGTTATGTTTTCTATTTTGGAATTAAATGAGTTCCTACAGTTTTCAGCAAATGAGAGTTCTATCACCTCTTCAGAGATTCTCCCATGGGATTTGTACTCCTAGGCTTAACAACCTCACTGATTAAGTTGGTATAAAACCAGTGTTCAGTTATGGTGAAAGGCATTAGTATGGTCTTAAAGAATTTGCACTGTACCCTAAAAAATCTGTGACCCTGAAGGAGGATCTGAATCTTCTCCAGAAAGTTCTGGCCTAAAACATGAGGCTTTGCTTTGTTTCCATGGAGCTTTCGCATCCCCAATATCTTACTCTTTCACCTCATCTTGAAGCTATCTGTGCTGAAGGAGATGACATGGTCCATCCAGCTCCCCTTCCCCAGGGGAGTGTTGGAGAGGCTGGCCATAGAGCAAAAGCTCACTTCTCCCTCTTCAGTTTAAGAAAAGCATCTTTCATGGCTGATGGCCCAGCTCTGAAATTGCACTGGAGACAAAGCAGCTTTTTCTAAGGCTAACCAAAAAAAAAACCGCCAAAAGTAAGAACGTAGGAAATGTTGTATTTGCTGAATATCTCATGCTTGGAGAATGCTGGCTTCCTTTTGTGTTTTGGCCATTATACCACCAAAACCTGGCAAGTTTTCCACTGCCTGCAGAGATTACTAATAAAAGTCTGTACCTGGAGGCCTGAACCTTGCCTTAACCGTTTAATATTGTGCAATGATTAGGCCATGTCTCTAGGTCCATTTACTCCATCAGATTAACACGTCAGGAAAGAGCACATACTTAAACAGAAGTATATCCTGGCAGATATAATCAAACACCATTTAAATCAAGGGATATGAATGTGACATTAATCTACCCTGGCATAACAGCCCATTTAAATGAGTAGGAGGAGGGAGGTGGTACAAGTGAGGATAGATGGTGCGTTTAAGTACAGAAATGAAATCTGTAGAAAGACTTCAGTGGAGGTACTTTTGATTGAAGTCGAGCAGTAAAATGAACAAGTGAGAGAGATAAATTTCTTTAAGCTGGAGACATTTCAGTTAAAGAAAATGTGTGTGCATACCAGGGATCTGTAATCTGCTCAGATCCATGGGGACCTGTGGTCTTTAACTAACTGGGGCAAAACAGCTCATATTCTTTGTGGGAGTCTAAAAATAATTTTGTACTTTTTACATATCATTCAACATGAGCATGAATTAGTAGATTAGGGCCAACCAGATTACAAATAAGAGGATTTTTTGAAGGTAGAAACCAGTTTGGGTTGCCAGCTGTGAAGTAAGAGAAAGAGGGTACAGCAGGTTTATAGTTGAGAGTGAATTACTGAGGGTCTACACAGATGGTGAAACTGAAATAGTACTGTCAATAATTAACTGGAGCAGCAATGTGAATAAATGCAATCAAGAAATGCAGATATGTAGTGTCATTGGTTCTTTGCTCTGTGTGATCTGTTGTATTTGAAAAAGGCAGTAGATCCTAGCTAGTGAAGGTGAATTTCTGGGGTATCAGTCACAACTTAGTGTACGTGCTGTGAAGGTACTGCTTGAGAGTGCAGGGAGTGCAGGATCTCGCTGAGAAAAGGCTCTTGGAGAGCAGATACAGAGCACTCTCACTTGTAAATGTATCTGTGGGTGTTTTTTTTATGTCTGACATACAGCTATGAGTCTCGCAGGAGGCTTGATGTGGTGTGTGCTGCCCTTCTGCCAAGAATCTGCAGCTCAAACCACAGGTAAATTGGGCTTTTAAGAGACAAATGCCATGTAGAATCAACTAGGTTGGAAAAGACCTCTAAGATCATCAAATTCAGTTGTTATGCTAGGACTGCCAAGTCCACTAGTAAACCATGTCACTAAGGGCCTCACCAATGTGGTTTTTGAACGCCTTCAGGGACAGTGATTCCAACACTTCCCTGGAAATACTGTTCCAGTGCCTGACTTACCCCTTCAGTGAAGAATTTTATCCTAATATCTTGGAGCATGAGTAGCTCTTCAAAGCTGCATAGAAAACTGGGAGAGCTTTCTTCTAACTAAATGCCACTTCAAGTAACAGGAAAAGAGATGAGGAATGAAAAGTGCTTGTTATGCTGTTCTGGAATGGCTAGTAAACTGATGCAAATCTTGTCCAAAGTGCTGTTAGAGAAATCAGACATAAGCAGTATGCGTGAGTATTGTGTAAGCCCCACCAGGAAGAATGCTAAGACTAGGCTGAGGTTGCTAAGTAGAAATACTGAATTTTGTAATTGTAGTGAGACGTAAATAATCCTGAGACTACAGCCTTTCTGTTAAACCTTTTCTTTTCTAACTCAAAAGTATATCCTGAAGATATAACTGCAAACTATTATTACACCTTAAAAATAATTTCTTGAATCAGATAGAAATCAAGCTTTTTTTAATAAATAATAAAGTACCTTACAGATAGAGTTGGGCTTTGCATTTTTGTGGTTCTTTTTCTTTTTTTTTTGCTTTCAGCACTTTATTTCCTTAAATGTTGTTTTAGCTTCCCTCAACCTCAAAGAAGTTGGGCCATGACATTTATAGAGCCAAGGGTAGAGCATTCGTGAGCAGCGGATGAGCTGTGTCCTGTCACATACCTCTGGGCTTGTGGAACAGGATTCCTTAAAGCTGGACTTGGATGAACCTTTCCTTTCTATATGACCATTCTGCTTCTCTGTTCTCTTTTTTTAGGGCAGGGCCACTCTGTTAAGAGAAAAATGCATCTCAGTTGGCCTACTCTTTGTTAGGAGTTTCTTTCTCTAATGTATTCACTTACACACATGCTACATTTTTTTCTAACACAATGACCGTTTTTGTCATGCTGAATAAGTCTTTCTAGTCTTCATCTTACATTTGGGAATATGGGCTAAACTTCAGAACAAAGGGTATGATAAAAGACAGGCGTAGCACTTTCATTATGAGGACAGGGAGCTTTTGAAGTACACTCCTGAAGTCTGCAAACAAAAACTAGTCAGCAAAGAGAGCTGCCTGTTACAATGTACTGCAGAGATGAGACTAAACCCAAATGAAATATGCTTTTTAGTCACTGGTCCTGCTCCTGAGTGATGAAAGGGCTCTGATGACTTTCTCCTGAGTCAGAACTTTCATTGCCCTTGAGAAAGGGATGCATTGGCTATATAAATGGTAATTAATTGAAGTGCCTCATAGCCTGGGAAACTCCACAGCAGAGAAACACAAGCCTTTGTAAGTGGCACACAGAATTTATCGATCAGGAAAAGTATATATTTCTTTTCTTCTAAGTTACAATGTGTCTGCTAATATATTTATTTTGTAAATCCTACATCCAGCCCCCAGAGACTCAAAAGATGTCATGTAATATCATTACAAAAAAACCCTCATGTTTGAAATGTACAGAACGTAGTGAGGAAGCCCTCATTTGATCTAGAGCAGCCACTCCTGTTATTTTGCCTGAAACTGTGTCTATATCCCAGATGAGAGCTCCTTCCTGTGCTCATCTTCTAAAGATGTAAGACCTACTTTAGAGAATGACATTTCTGAATATGAAGGGCAGAGCTATGAGAAGCCCCCAGGATATTGAAGTGGCTTCAGATTCCTCTCTCTACTGGGTTTGTTTAACCGTGCTCTATCTACAGTCTATACAATTAATTAATGTGTGATAGATTAGTAACTCCCAAATAGGAAATCATGTTTTTACTGCAGGCTGTAGTAGGAAGTGCATAGGGTCTTATTCTGACATTGCTTTTGTTGATAAATCCTGATAGCAACTCTAGCAAGTCTATCAGGCTGCAAAGTCAACACAAGGGAGATCTGATAGGGCACAGCAACCAGCAAAGCCATCCATCACCATCATATCTGCATCAGCCACAAATATACAGACACACACAAGTATACTATGTTTGATCTCAATCCTTTTGTTCAATGGGATGGAACATAACATGCATTCAGGGAAAAGCAGAGCTAAAGAAGTAAAGCAGTCTGTCTAGTGATATTCTGCAGTCATTGCTGCTTCAGCTTAGTTTTTCTTCATCCTTCCAGAACTGTCTGCTGTGAGCACATTTTCTGTGTCTCTGGCAGCATTGGTGCCAGCCTCTGCTCTGTGAAAGTATTTGAGGCTGGCACATTTCTGTACCTCTGTGCCATGCAACACTGGGGCTTGCACCTGACTGGGGGGCAAAAGTAGCCCTTGCCTTTATCCATATTACCGGCAGAATTAGTTACAGCTGCAGCAGTGGGAAACAGCCCCTGACTGCTTTTTTACAGAAGTGCATGTGCTAATAAGCGTTTTCCACAAGCCAGACACTTCCTTGCTTTTAGAGGTAGAAAAGCTGTTACTTTGCTAAAGCAGTTTGCAAATTAGTAGAGTAATATAAACCAATGATGGTTACCTCTTAAATCTCTTCTGTCTAGGTTGCTAAATAGGATGGATTGTACTGAGGACTGGAGAAGCTTAGCAGCTTTATGAAAGTGGGATTGCCATACCAAAGAAAGAGCAGTTTTTGTTGCACACAAATAATAGTGTTCTGTTTAAAATCTTGGGTAAATGCAATCCTAATTGCAAGTCCACTCACTATTAGTATCCCATCAACATAAAAGAATTGTGGGTGAGAAATCCTTTGAGACACATCTTTAAGTGCTGTACTTAACCCAACTGCTCCTAACCAAATAGATTTATATATACCAAATCTGAAGGTTGGAATCGAGCACAGTGTGTTTTTTTCCTCTGGTGAGGGCTTTGATAAAAGGTCAAACCACATTAATACTGTGACTGTGGTCTGCAGTGCAGTCAGCCTATAATTTTGTCTTCCTCAGTAAATCTCAATACATTTGGATTTCTGCACAGCCAGTCTTGAAATTGTACCTCTACTGGTGGGTGGAAACACATTTATTCCAATTTGGTACCAACAGCACACGTTAGATTTTGTTGTATTCGTGTCAGCATATGACCCTCAGAATTTATAGCTCTTTTTCAGCAAAAAAAAAACCCATACATTCCTATGAATCCCCCCCCCCAGCTAAATCTCACCTCGTTTATCAGTCATTGCAGTTATTTTAGATGACTGCAGTGATACTGCCGTATGCAGTGACTTTAGTTGACATTTTGCTACAGACCACCCAGCTATACTTGGGCACCATTTTCCGTCATATGCTGCAGTTTGTGGTCATGGTATCTGATGTGACTGGATTTCAGTTTTGCTTGGATTGTATGTTCTTCTCTTCCATTTAGTTTTGTCAGTTTTTCCACTTTATGATTTTCCGCAGTCAGCCACGCAGACTCTCTCTCTATCCACCTTCTTACCATGAAAGGGCTCTTAGCTGAATAGCACATGTTTAAGATTCACTTTCTGTAAGTGCTCCTCAAGATTCTTTGGCAACCTGTGCAGTCAAAAAACAATTATGCCAACAAACCTGTTCTGAAAATAACCGTAGAAATTTGCATTCTGTCCCAGTTTCTGGCACAGACTTTCCTTCTAAGGATGGAAAATTGCTCAGTTCTTATCTGTCTCAATTCTCTGGCTCTAAGGTGGGAATAAGAACATTTCCTTTCCCCAGTGCTTTCTCTGTGTATTTAGATTAGGAGCACAAAAAGAACAATGGCTGCCTCATTATGTTCTAGGGTCCCTGCTAACACAGAATTGCTTATCTTGGCTATTATTGACACACATAAAAAAATAATGCTTTCAAATACAAAGAAGAACTAGTTTAAAATTTGGACCCATATTGATTTTCAGTATTTTCCAAAGTCTAATTAGTAACAAATGAAGGTAGTTCTTCCTCATGCCGTTTTATTGTGCTGCTTTGCTGTGTCATGTTACTCCTGGTAAGTCATTGTGTGTATCATCCATGTCCTCGAAGCACTTTCCTGAGGCTGCTGCTGATACGGTGCAGTGCTGTGTAGCTTTCTGCTTTGTCAGCACGTCCTCTAAATCTTTTTCTAATGGCTGTCTAGAAAGAGGGTCTTGCAGTAACTTACCATTATAATTGCAGACTAGGCCCCTACATACTCTATCGTTCCTCACGAGTATTTTCATACTGCTTGTTTCCGTTTTGCTTTGATATTTACGCGTTTTGAATAGTGAGAACAGCTGGTTGGGAGGCTGTATTTCCTCCTGGCAGAGAAAAAAAAGACCAAAGAATGCGCTTGTGGTTTCTTCTTTTGTAGATGTGCTTTCTGTTTGTTGTTGGGAAGGAGGAGTGTTGTGTATGTGCGTTTTTTGCTTAATTTCTTAAATCTTCACCAGTGCATGTTCCTCAGGGTTTTTGTTTTGTTATTGTCAGTTGGGGTGTTTTTTGCTTGATTTTATGGGTTTTTTGGCTTTGTTTTTTTGTTTTTTTTTTATAAATCAGTTTTTGTATTCCAAACAGGAATCCTCTGAAACTGAACACTTTCCAACTTAAACACACTTTTTGCAGGAAATGTCCACTTTGATAGAAAAGTAATTTTCCTTCAGAAAGACAATAAGACCGTTTTCTGCAACAGTGAGCACATAGCACATCCGTGATTGTTTTTATCTCTTATCCATAGTGCTGTTAATGCAGATGGGGCTCTGGGTTCCTTGGAATTGCTCTGCTGCCAAACGTTGTACACCAAGTGCAAGGAAGTCTGAATGTCTATTTTTCAGATAGTTCTTCATACTTTTTAATCTCAAGAAATAAAGAATCATGGAATCAACGAAGTTGGAAAAGACCTTTAAGATCATAAGCTCAACCATTATGGTGGTGTTAATTTTGAAAGTGGTCATCAAGCCTCTTAGCCCAAGATTCATGCTTTTAATTTCTGTGTTATTGGGAGGGGAGAGTGCTTTGTGTCTGAAGCAGTTCAAATGAGTACCAAACTCTCCTCTGGTTTTGAAAGCATGACTAGTGTTCACTTAACCTCTTTTATTCCTGTTAACTGTCTGCAGTATATCTAATTTGCAAGTATATCTTTCTAATATACTTGCATTGCTTTTAACAAGCTTTGATGTATAGGTTAACCGATGTCTCTATAGAGTATCTGACTACAATCTGCTGAGCTAAAATTTGTGGCTCGGCTATCTCTCCTCTCTTCAAATCATAAGCAATTAATAATTTTTATGATTTTACCCATACCCTGACCCTGGAGAAGCAAAAGTCACCTTTCACTTTGAGCTTTGTGCCTGACAAGGTATTTTTCCTCCTAATTACCAGAGCTGTTAATTCTGTTGTCAGGTTTCATAGTGGAGAGATAGTGCCTGTAAATGTCCATTTCCTACCAGTGGAGTGAAGCGTTAAAGGCAGGATTGTGAAAGGATGAAAAGCAAATTCAAAAGTGTTTCTGCGTTTCTCACTGTATGATTGCAAAATTTCAGATTTTCATTTTGTTTCCAAAGGAGGGATCATCTCCCGTTTACCAAGTGCAGCTGCTGGGATAATGACCTGTATGGTGTGGGGGTTGCTGCAGTTTTGGCGGGTTACTTTCTGAGATACTACTTCAGAAACACTGCACAGCAACTTACTATGGATGTATGATACAAACACAGCAGCTCCTTGCAAGCAAGAGTAACTCCACATTTATATTGTAGCAGTACTACTGCTTTATCTCATGGTAACACGACAAATAAGTTTAGTTATCACTGAAAGTGGTGAATTTAATCCAGGGCTACCTTCACGCTAGACATTAAATTCTAAGTTTGACTAAGACACTTTTGCGCTGCTTAGCAGAAATGTGAACTTTCATAGAATCACAGAATCATAGAATAGTTAGGGTTGGAAAGGACCTCAAGATCATCTAGTTCCAACCTACTACCCAGGTACACTGTAGTATTTTGTGCTAGGAATCAGCAGCCTGAGCAGGGTCACGTATGTCTCCTTGCCTATTCATAGTTTCCACACCCATATCAATACCTTAATTTACATCTCATGCACACAAAGAGGGGATGGCACAGGAGGATTAATGAATAAACAGAACTGTTTATCTGTGTGTTGTAAGAATTGACATGTTAAAGCAAGTGTTCTTTTAGTTCAATGCACAGGGGTTTTGAAAGACATAAAGTTTGTAACCACAGTTTGCCTAGGGACAGTACTGAACTGTTGTCACTGGAGGGTTTTAGGCACACTCAATAGCATCTCTGCTCCTCTTTTATAAGAAAATAGAAAAGTATTAACATGAGCTCCCTACAAGAGATGTGTCTTGGGAAGCTGTGCCAAGATCTGATATAGCTTTGGATGCGCTTTGCGAAGTCCAAGGATTTCTATTGGTTTTCCAGTTCTGCAAGAAGCTGATTACTTCCTTCTGTTCTAAACGTGTTATAACTCACAGATGACGAGAGAATGAGCATGAGCCATCAGTGTGTTCTTGCAGCCCAGAAAGCCAACCGTATCCTGGTCTGCATCAAAAGGAGCGTGACCAGCAGATCAAGGGAGGTGATCCTGCCCCTCTACTC
>JASSUY010019257.1:8142-26709 GCA_032466535.1 Forpus xanthops | reverse complement strand
AAGAAGCTGGGAGGGAGCAGAGACAGGACACCTGACCTGAACTAGCCAACGGGGTATTCCACACTACAGCATGTCATGCCCAGTATAGAAAGTGGGGGGAGTCACCCAGAAGAGACCAATTGCTGCTTGGCTCAGGCTGGGTATTGGTCAGTGGGTAGTGAACAGTTGTACTGTGTATCACTTGTGTTTTCTAAGTTTTCAGTTCTTCTCTTGTTGCCTATCGTTATTGTTATTGTTGGTATTCTTTCTGTTATCACTGTGTTGTACTTGAGTTATTCAGCTGTTCTTATCTCAATTCTTCCCATTCTCCTCCCCATCCTGCCTGGGAAGTGGGGTGTGGTGAGCAAGCAGCTGTGTGGTGCTAAGTTACTGGCTGGGGTTAAATCATGACAATGACTGTCAGCAAGACATCTGTGATAGACTTTCCTTTGAGCAAATTTCCTGCTGTTAGACAGCCTTGTTTGGCTGTGTGTATAAAAATAGTGGGCAGGACAATTTTTGTGTTCATTCTGAAGTGCTAGAACAAGAATGAATTCAAATAGTTATGTGTAACTAATTCAAATACTTAGGTGTATGTGTCAAAACATGAAATACCTTTAACCTGTGCAACTGTACATGCATATTGATCTCTTCAAGTTGACAGTGGTCTGAAGTTAGCTCTCAGAAGAGCAGCTTGTTCATGTTGTTGGTGTGGGGAAGACTCAGTATTCAAGACTTCTTCATTTATTAATGAATTGACCCTCTCTTACCTTTTGTAGGATGGTGGTCATGACAGTAGAGTAAACTGTGTGAGATGGCATCAAGACACCTGCTGCTTGTATAGCTGTTCAGAGGACAAACACATTGTGGAATGGAACACACAGACCTGCAAAGTAAAGTGGTAAGTGGTGCTGGGTTTCAGTAAGATTTTTTGCACTTGCTTTTGTGTATTCCCTCACTCACAGGTTTTAACGAGGGCCTGTTGAAAGTCTGCACTCTGCTATCAAGTCTTCTTGCCCACTGTACAGAGTTGGCTGTTGGCTGTTCTGAGATTTGAAGTGGTTTTATTAAGGGATAAAAGACTAATTCTAGCAGGGTTTCTTCATCTGTGTATTGGAAAGACTAGATGAAAGGAGTAACTGTACTGAGAGATTAGGGTCCCTCCAGAGTAACTGTTAGTGGGACATGGGCTTCCAGTCACTTTTTGTGATGCTGAGAAATGTAAAGTCTAGAAAATACCCTTGGAGATGTGGGGGAGCAGATACTGGAGCACCAAATTCCAATTAAATCAGTTATATGTACCCAATTTTGCTGAAAGGGCCTTGCTGTGATGATAACCCACTTGGTTTCGCTCACTACTGATGTGCAGTGGGGACAGTTCCACTTGGCTGTCTGAGCAAGCTGCTATTTAAAGTAGGGTTGAGCAAAATAGAGCTTAGTGCAAGTAACAAGATGTCTGGTGAAGGCATTTACTTTCTGTCATGAAGTCTGAACTGTTTGTAAACTTTAAAGAAGCAGCAAAGATTTCTAGTAACAATCCTGGTTGTCTTCAGTAAGAGCCTAGTGTGTGGTGGCACCTTGATCCTTCTCTTACGTTATTTCTTGTCTGTGACATTTCCCAGTGTTGTGTTATTCTTACTGCAGCTCTATTGGCTTGTTAAAGTTGGTGTGGGCACTTCAGACAGTCTATCATCAGTAGTCTCTTTCCCATGAAGAGAGTGTTGCATCCTTGGGTTGTATTAGGACCCTGACATAAAGTAGAAGACGGCTGTAAAATCTCCCTCTCGCCTTCTCTTCTTAGGATTGAACACATCCAGTTACCTCACCTTTTCCTCTTGCATTTCGTGCTCTAGTCCCTAAACCACCTTCATGGCCCTCCACTGGATTTATTCCAGGGTGTCAGTGTCTTTCTTCTACTGTTCCAAACTGGACATGGTGCTCAGATGCAGTTTCAAAAGTGTTGCACAGAGGAGAGAAATTGGTTTCCTTACTCATGCTCAACTCAGCCATGAGGACTGCAAACTTCTTTTCTACAAAGCTACTTTCTAGATATTCATCCCCAGCCTGTACTGGGATATTTCCATCCTGTGTGCAGGATGGTACATTTTCCTTTGAGCTCTGAGATTTTGACAGCCTGTTTCTCAAGACTGCTGAGATGTGCCTGGGTAGCAGCCCTGCCCTCCAGCATATCAGCTGCTCTCTCTAATTTATTATTGAATGTGAACTTGTTACGTGTGTGTTCTGTCCTGTTTGGAGGTCTTTAATGAACACCTGGGAGATATTAAATAGTATTGGGATGTCCTTAGTGAGTGGTGCTAGAAACTGGCCACTAGCTGGACTTCACAGCAGTGATCACAACTGTTTGAACTCAGTGTAATCAGATCTTATGCCTCCTTGGAGTCGGTTCATTCAGTCTATATGTCTCCAGTGTGGCTGCAAGGACACTATGTGAGACATTGTCAAAAGTGTTGCTAAAGCCAAAATGCGTGGCATATGTGGCTCTCTTGTTCACTGGATATCTGTCTCATTAGGAAGACAATCAGGTTGGCTAGGCACAATTTGCCATTTGTAAGTCTATGCAGGATGCTCCTAGTAACTTTTTGACACTTGCGTGCCTAGAAATGGTTTCCAGGTGGATTTGTTGTATCATCTTCCCTGTTTCCCAGATTCTTCTTCCTGTGGATATATCATCAGAAATTTCTCCCGAGCTATGTGACTCCTCAAAACGATAGTGTGGTCTTGTAATAACAATGCCCTTAGCAGTTCTGGATGCATCCTGTTTGGTCTTAAGGAGTTGCATGTGTTGGACTTGCTGTGATCCCTAATTTGATCTCCCTTTACTACACAGATTGCTGTGCTCCCTCTGGCTCGTTTCATGAGAGGCCTCAGAGAATTTGCACTTCAGTGCTTAAGCCTTTTCTGTGTACTGAATGTGTCCCTACACTATTTGTAAGGAAGCCTGCATTTTCCTCCATCACCGTCTTTCTTACTCTCCTGTTGATGCCCTTTTCTTGGCCTTCGTGTTCCCTGCTGGTTTGAACACCAGCTAGCTTTTGGCTATTTCTGACCCTGCGTGTCTGGACAGTATATTCCTGTGTAACCTGTCTCCATTTCGCCCTTCTCTATATTTCTTTTTTGTGTTTCTGAGTTGGGTTAGGAGTTACCCACTTGGTCAAGCCAATCTTCTGCAATAGCTGCTAATTTTCTGCTCATCTTTACCTGTTTCAGAGGAAAACTCCACTCATGCTACCCTTTTGTGTGGAGAAACCTCTTTCCTTTTTACCTTCCTGGCATGTCCCTGCTGAAGTGCCTTCCTAAAGGTTCGTTAATTGCATCTCTCTTGTTGTGAAGGGTATCCCACTGTTTTTCTGTGATCCCAGCTCTGAAGATGTGCAAGGATATAGAATTCATCCTGTTGAAATCCCATAGCGTGTGTGTTCGTGTACAGGTACTCGGGGTGGGTTCCAGTCATACTGTCTTGCTTTCTCTTGCTATGTTTTAAGTAATAGAGAACTTGAAGTAGGAATTCAGAACAGGATAGCAAATAAGAAGTTGTCAGTTGTTCAGTATTGAAAAACTTCATATTTTTGAGTTGCTGCGTTTTTGTGTAAACTAATTTGAAGGAGAGGAGCAGAAACAGAATATCTGTGACCTCATCTTTGACCACTTAAATTACTATTCCTTAAAATAATTCTTGCTTTAAATTTTCCAGCCTGGTAGTTGTGTTATTTGAGATGATGCTAATGAATATTGTTTCTTTCTATTTCTCCACCTTTCTCCCTTTGTACAAACCCCTCCATCCATATTCTAGCAAGTGGAAAGGTGACAATAGCAGTGTCACCTCTTTATGCATCAGTCCAGATGGGAAAATGCTGCTGTCAGCTGGTAGAACTATAAAACTGTGGGACCTGGAGACCAAAGAAGTCTACAGAGTAAGTAACTTTGAACTAGATGCAAAAAAATATCCTTCTTGATTGGTGCCATTATGTATCTGGTGTTCCTGGTAGGACATCTGGAAATGTTACGAAGTTTGAAGAAACAACTGGCAATTTTGGGGATTTCTGGAAGTTGTTGCTGTGATGATACCTTTAATTGTGGTTTCAACTTGCTGAGTGTTGAATGAGGACATTAAATTCCTTGGCTGTGTCTGAGCATGCTTCCAGCACCCCTTCTAAAGCCTGTACCAGAGACAGATGCTATTCGCTTTCACTGGGTCCCTTTCTGATACCCTTCTAGCAGAACTCAGTTCACCACAGTGTTAGTTACTGCTGGTGTGGGTTTGTGCATGAGCTATCTGATGTTTAACATGAGTTCCTCCAGGTTTCTTGTGTAAATTTCATGTAACTGGTGGCATTACCAGTTTTGCTGTTGAAACAGTTGGCAAGCATAGGAGCAAACCCCTTGATGTTCCTGAGCAGGGCTCAGACATGAGCAAATTACTGTGTTTTAACTGATACGTGAACATGGCCATGTTCTCTTGAATGCTAGCAGGTAGGACAGAGTTAGTCTCTGAATCTCCTGGTACTTGCTGTCAGGTAAGTATGTGCACATGTGCTGTTACTCTGGACTGGCTGGCACATGGCAATTATTGTCTATGTCTGCATCCTGTGATAACCAGAACTGCTGTTTACAAAAGTAGATTGAAGAACCAAGGTTCTTTTGGGGTAAGTGGTGCTTGCGTTGAACAGCCTCAGTGTGTCAGCAGAGCAGTGCATTCATGTCACAGAATGCAACTAGGAATCTGATTCAGTTAGAAAGTTGAAGTGTAAAAAGGTGGTAGCGGGGAGTGTATTCAACACTAAGAGCAGTACAGGTGGATGATTTCTTTTGCATGGACTTGGTCCCAGTAAATTTGCTTTTGATTCCTCCTTTAACTTTTAAAAATCTGAAAAATATCTGGGGGGGTCAGAAAAGAATTTCCTTGAAGTACAGAAATGCAGGGAAGTTGGTAAAAAAGTCACTGAAATGTTCTTGTTGACTCAGTAATGCTTGAATCTTTCCTAATGTTCTTTGTAAGCTAATGTTCTAATTTTTGTCATGTGGCTGCTTATGGCAAGCATTGAAAGATTCTTTTTTTTATCCCCTCTAGCATTTCACAGGCCATGCTACATCAGTGTCATCATTAACGTTTACCACAGTGAAACCTATGAATGAAAATAAGCCCTTTGATGGAATTACAGGGCTTTATTTCTTGTCTGGAGCCATACATGACCGATTACTGAGTGTATGGTATGTAAGCTTCTATGTGCCTTTTGATTATGATCAGTATTGAGGATGTTCCTAAATCTGGGATTAAACAGAAGGTTAAGCAGAAAAGGGGCACTCTGGAAAAACACAATGATGATCTCTTAAATAGTGCTTTCAAATCTCTGTTTAATGAAGATGTGAATCGGCTGTGAGCATGCTTCCAGTTGCTGTTTGAATTGCTAGTATATACCAAGAACATGCTGTGTGATAGGCTTCCTTTTTCATAGTACTTACTAAGTACTACTTAGTTTAGTCTAAGCTGTTCTGCTATATTTCACTTGGGAGTTACTTTGCACTTGAATTTAGAGCACTTTTCCTAACTGAAATCTGAAATTATGGCATGAGTAATGCTACTGGTGTTTTATAGGCTTTGTGCTGCTTTTCAGGTGCAGAGGGTGCTGTTTGTGCCATGGTAAATAATGTAAACTGTATTGTCTTCCAGGCAGGTCAGATCAGATAGGAAAGAAAAGAATGCCGTGATGTCTTTCACAGTAACAGATGAACCAATTTTTATTGACCTGACTGTATCAGAAGTCAAAGAAGAGGTAGGAGCAATAGTTTATAACCAAACACATTCAACAATTCTCAGTTGTCAAGTCAGTTTCCTTTTAAGGTTATAAAGAAAGAGGTTTGGTAAGTATTTGGGCTCTGCTATGCAGAGATGAGATTCAAATGGGAGTAAGGGTATTTATTACAGGTGTATTTATAAAGCTGATAGCTACTAGGTGTGGATTCAGTGTTTTCTCCAGAGATTTTGCTTGTGATGCAGAAGTGTCAGTTGTTTCCTATTCAGAACAAGGTTCCAGAATGGTGGTTAGAACTTGGCAGCAAAACGGACAGAAAAAATTCTTTCAAAAAATCCAATTTGGTTATGGTCCTTTTTTTTTTTCTGACCTCAGGTGGTTTTGGCAGCGTGAGTGCGTTTTGAATTGACTAGCTTTTAATGAGTTAAGGTAGCAGCATGCATTCCCCAACTCTCTCAACTTCAGCAAGTACAAGTCTTTCAGGGCAGTTTTCTTACGAAAAATGTGTGTGAAACCCATTTACAGAGTGTTTCAATAATTATGTAAAGCATTTTGCTCCTGCTGCCTTTAGAGTCCTGTTCTAAAAGTAGTGTTTCATGCTATTTTTATTGATGCTGCCATTTGTGCCTTCTTACTGCATGTACTGGAGTTACGGGTCGTCTGTAACATACACCTGTCATTTAATTGCTCAGGGTACTCATCTCAGTTTCTTTCCTCTAAGTGAATTTACAATGTCAGCACCTCTGTAAACCCATGCCTCTAGACATATTAGGTGCCATATTTGTGGAACTTTGCTGCTTATGATGACATGTGTATGCTACTGTGGAAACTGTTCAAATTTGATTATATCAGTAGTGAAACAGTAAAATACAGTTATGAGTTACTTTTTTGTCTCATGACAGTTGTACTAAATGTTCCTGAGATACAGTGTCTTTGATCTTATGGATTTACTTTTATCTTTAATGTGTTTAGTTTCTGAAAAAAGTCAACTCATAGCCATGCAACTGTTTCTTGATGTCCTGTACGTCCAGGAGGTTTGTCTTTTGATCTAATAGAAATCTTTTACTGTGCCTTCTTTCAGCCTGTGAAGTTAGCAGTTGTTTGCCGAGATGGGCAGTTGCATTTATTTGAACATATCTTAAATGGGTAAGTTAGCATTCATCTTGAGGGTGTCTTTGGGGGAGAGATCTGGGATTACTGTAAGGCAAAATTCAGTCTTGTCATGCTGCTGCCTTTGAGCTATTGTATTTATTCACAAATCAGGTTCCAGCTGGTTCTTTGTCTCTGGGTACTGAGTTGGTGGGGGCTGTGCTGGACGTCAGTATGAAGTGTTGCTTTAGCCACGATTTTGTTTGTGTACCTCATCTTAGTCGTTTGTGAAAGGTGTAAACCAGCTGAGTTTGCCGAGGACCTGCTAACAAAAGGTGCTTGCTTAAATGTGCAAAGTGTTTAAGTGAGTTCAAAAGAACTCACTTGGAATTGTTTTTTTTTTTCCTTCCAGTTATTGCAAAAAGCCCTTAACATCAAACTGTACTGTCCAGATAGCAACGCCTGGAAATGATGGGGACTCCACACCAAAACCAGTCCCTATTCTGGCAGCTGCATTTTGCTCAGACAAACAGTCTCTGCTGCTTGTGTATGGAAACACCTTACAGCCCGTAATAGAGAAAGTGGTATGTGAAACTGACAAGAAAAGTTTTGGATTTTGTAATACGGACTGTGTACTGCTCTCAGTGGGGGGGATTATTTTTACTTTGTTTTTATAAGTTGTGTTAACAAGGTGAAACTTACTCTTTCTCCCTTTTCTGAGAGCTAGGACTGTTGTCCCTGAGCTGTTTCAAAAGATTTATATTTTTCCATTCTTTCAACTAAAATACAGCTTGACATTAGTGCTGGCTGTGTCATGCCATTTCAGTTGTTTCAATCTAAACCATTGAAACTGGCTTTAATACTGTTTCATTTTACCTGTGTGATGCTCTTTGGAGAGCATAGAGATCTGATAACAAAAAAGCAGCTTCTATTCTAGAGTTAAAAAAAGTTCATTCTACTTTTTAGCTCCAGAATTTGTTCTCATCTTTCAGTAGTGTAATGAATCACGAGTGAATGTCAAATATGTTAACTGGTTTTGTTCTTGTCCTTCTAGTCTTTAAACACCATGGAATCCCATATATGTTTGATAAGGGACATCCAGAAAGTTTTGTCACTTAAAACAGATGTTGCCCTAACAAAGGTGAGCTTTGTGTGAAATGTGATTTTGTTGTTTCTCTTGTTTACTTTGGAAACAGTAGAAGTCATTGCTGTCTTTTAAAATGAGGTTGGATTTCTGGATGGACCTGCTCAGAGCCGTAGTGGTAGATATGGATGTCTGTAGCGTTCAGGCAGATGTGGGTAAACCGTGCTTCATGGCTGCTGTATGTTCTAGTATGCTGTCACACAGTTACCCTCCTATGGCTGTAGCAAGTCCTGTTCTTAGCAGGTCTGCCTGATAGACAGTACTGGCTGATGGTTTCTCTTCTGCCTGACATCAGTCCTTCCCCTAGAGTCTGTCAATGTGTACAAGCCTCTGATGATTTGGGGTGAGGTTGGGATGGCCTTTGTTTTAGAGCCTAAATAAAGTGAAACTAGGCCCTAAAGGCAATGTCCTTTTGGCTCTTTCTTGAGGTGGCCTTCATGTGTTCCTATTCAAAGGGTTATGGCACCTGGGAGTGTGAGCTAGACACTTAAATGGTGGCAGTGCCCACTGAGGCCACTTGCCACTGTTTTCTCTCATGCTGGATCCCCTGGGAGTTTAGAGACAGGCTATGAAGTTCTTAATCAGTGTACAAATTCCATGCCTTGAAGAAACACCTGTATCCGTGAAGAGGGCAGACAGTGCTGCTTTTCTAACCCTCAAGGTACCTACTGGATCTGGTGCTCCATCAGCCAAGCAGGGCTTTGTGCTGATTCCTCAGTCCTGGAGCTGGTGGGTAGCAGAGCTGAAATACAGTGAGAGATGTAGGAACTCCCTGGCATGCAGTGATGATACCCATCTTGGTTTCGCTTTTTTGCTGAATTCCAGTGAAGACGCATTTCTCTTGGCTGTCTGAGCATGCCTTGTGGGGAGGTCAGCGATCAGTATGGTGAGCAAAGAGGGCAGCATTTAATGCCATTGTTGTTCTACAGGAAAATTCTTGAACTACAAACCCAATTTTTTATTACTATTTTTTTACTTTTACACACAGCATCTGGAATTTGCTTTGCTCACTGTAGTAGGTTATATTTGTATTGCTTCAGTGGGCATCCAGCATGGCTCCCACAAGTACTGTTACATTGTGCTGTTGTTCATGATCAGTTCTTACCTTCCAGTAGAAGCTGGTTTAATCTGCATGCAGTTTTGGGCCTAACTATTAATACATGTGATATCTATTGCTAGCAAACTTACAAATATTTGTTGTTGGATACAGACACGTGGTTTGAGTGTTGTAAGAAAAATGATTCACAGGTGATTCCAACAAGACAGTTGCTTTAGTTAATTGTGAAAACCACCTGACCTCTTTGAGGTTATTAATTGCTCTTAAAAATATAGGATTTTACTAATATGTATGCCAAGGAAATGGGTTGTAGTAGGCTGGGTTTACTGTGTATGTGAGAGACTGGGATTAAAATCAGTATTTTTGAATTGGAAGCAAGCTGAAGGTACTAGCAATTGATGCAAAATGTGGTTATCTCTGTCTACTAGGTAAAAACGCCTGTTGTGAACTCAGACACCAAAGTTCTAGTGCCTGGAATTCCAGGACATAGTACAGCTGTCAAAACTCCAGCCTCGGGAAAGGAGAAAAAGAAAAACAAGAGGAAACCGGGAGAGACAGGGGTAAAGTGCTTCTTCTATTAAACACAAAAGTAATAGAGAAACTAGCATCATAAGTCACTGTTACAACTTCTTTAGATGAAACTGAACTCTCGTTGTTTGGCATGGAAGCAGGCTTGGTGATACCTTTTTGTGTGAAAGTAACTTCCCTCTGCTCAAAACCTTTCCCTCATTTAAGCCCTGGGTGCCTCGCCTGTAGTTTGCCATGTTTCTGCAAAACTCTGTCCCAGGCTTGTG
This sequence comes from Forpus xanthops, assembly GCA_032466535.1. NCBI lineage: Eukaryota > Metazoa > Chordata > Aves > Psittaciformes > Psittacidae > Forpus > Forpus xanthops. The sequence goes on along the minus strand of JASSUY010019257.1, from coordinate 16,875 downwards.
TCTGTGGACTAAGGTATATTACTGCTTTTCAGTCAAAACATCTCTTCTCTGGCTGTTCTCTCCCAGTACAAAATTTGTGTTATTTTCCAACAGAATCCTATTGGAAATCCTGAATTCCAACAGAGGGAATTCTGTAGTTTAGGTACTTAGCTTTCAGCTAAGTTTCTGAGAAACTGCATTTATACAGCACTGCCCTTGTTTGTCGTCTGCAGGAAAGCATTGAAGAGCGCTTAGAGGCATTGGATATTGATGTGAGCAAAGTCAAAACTCCAGGTGGCCTTCCACAAACAGATAGCTTCGCGGTACTTTTGGTTCAGGGCTTGGAAAGCAACGATGCAGAAATCCTAAATGTAAGTGTTACGAAATCATTGTATGCTGTTCAGTATGTTCACTGAGACTTGTGAGTAGCCTTTCTGAAAGTTGATGAGGCTGAATACTCAAGAACCTGTTTGTCCCAGCTGCTTTTTGCTGAGTTGCTGCTCAAAGTAGTGGTATTATAAATGATGGTAGTGGTATTACTTTTTTTGTCATCACCTTTCTTACTTTCTGAGTCAGTGTATGCTTAGTTTCCTGAGAGTACAGTTACAAAGTAGATACTGTCTGGAAAATGCATATATGACAACAGTTTTACTCAAGAAGATTATAGTTACACTTATACTAGGAGAAAATAATAGTTCAGGAGCAGGAAAATGAAATCTTAAGTATTTGGTGGTAAATAGAAATTACTTGTCACAGATACTCCCGAAAGGCATTCATTTACAGAGGTCAAGCACAGAAAACACTAAAGGAAACTTTAATGTGTTCTGATGCTTCACTAATGCTGATGCTTTTCAACATGGGGTGGGCTAGAGGCAGTGCTAGATTGTTTTGGTTAATCAAGTGTTTTGTTAATTGCAGCTGACTTGAAAAGTGGAACTCCTTTTCATAGTAAATATTTTACTCATAATCCTCATTTTAGCATACAAAGGCAGTGGAGTAGAAAAAGATTTAAAGCCAGGAATTTTTGAGTGTGCTTATTGCTCACATACATGTTCAAACTGAATGATTCTCTGATCATTTTTTTCCATTTTAACAGAGAGTGCTTAACACAAGAAAAGATAATATAATAAAGAACACAGTATCCAGAATGCCTATACATGCTGTCATTCCACTACTGCATGAGGTAGGAGAGTGTGTTTCGTGTTTGTTGTACCAGCCATGATTGATATGCAGTCTAGTTGGGGAAAATCCAAGATACGTCTGTATTTTTGGCCATTAAAATGGTTTGATAGTTTTACAGGACAGAAATTGTTCTTAATTTCTAATAGGCTCTTATGTTTTCTGGCTGAAACTTAACCAAAGGACAAAGTGTCACTGTCAAAGCTAGGGAGAACATTAGGTCATGTAATATTATATTAAATGATTACATGAGAAAAAGAAAAGGAAGAGCTAAGGATAAAGCTTGTTTAGTCCATGGCAAGCAATTAGCATTTAATCTTTCTTTTAAACTGTTAAAATGGATGCTAATTTGAAACATGAAAATAGCAGTGCTAGCGAGAACAAGTTATATGAGCAATATGCTAGATACTCATATGAGAAAAAGAGAAATAGAAGATGTACTTAGTGAGTTTAGATAGCACTTGGAAATTGAGGGGCAATTTCTTTCCTCCTTTGAAGGTAGCTCAGGTGGCCAGTTGCTATTTTTAAGCTTTGCGACATCATTTAGTAATAATTTTTAAAGGATTTGGCCTATGAGCTGTTTATTCAGTGATATTAAGTGTTTGACTCTAATCTCAGTGGATGGACAAATCCTTATGTGACTAACTTCTGCAGAGCTTGAGATCTGTTCTGCAAAATAGCCTTTACCTAATGCTACCTTCACTTGTTTCCCCAACTTGTCTGCCTTGTAGCAGCTGTTCTACTGAGCGGATACACAGAGACATACAAACAAAGGGATTTTCCTTCATTTATTCCTGCCAGCTTTAAGTTTCATTGGATATATTGCCTCTTGAGTTCTGCTTTTATTGTACTAGTGAAGCTCAACTTCTGCAAGTCATCAGCCTGTGTATATGATGGTAGAGCCAGCAGTGTAATACTCTGGGGCTGGCAATCACTAATGTTAGCAGGCTTCAAATGCCTGGGGATGTTTCTTCCCCAGTATTGGAGCTGTCACGTGGATGTAATGCTGTTTTTTTTTAAAATCTCCTTATGTGTTATTTACTGCTGACTATTTTTTGTTCTTTTAGCTTACGAAAAGATTGCAAGGCAACCCATACAGGTAAGAGACAACTCGGCTACAGTGTAATTCACCTGAAACATCTCTGTTGTGTGCATTATGCTCTTTCCCTCCACCTATGTGACTGTTTCCAGAGTAACTAATTAAACTGCAGCATCTTGAGGTAAAAATCCTCACCTGACTCTGGGTGCAAAGAGGAACTTTTATTAAGGCAGTGCTTTGTCAGGATGGCTGAGAAGAGAAAAAGATATCTGAAATAAGCATATAACTCTTGAGAATGTATTTGAAAGCCCTAAATATCAACACTGTGAACCTGATCAATATCTAAAAAAGTAACTATTTGATGTATAGCTTGCTTGGTTTAATTTTCAAATATATTTAGAAATCTCCTGCTGGTGTGTTTAATAACGAAACCGGCCTCCTTCCACTCATGTTGTTATATTGCTATAAGGATAGCTTTGCAGAGACTAGCTGTCCTCAAACATATTGTTTGGTTTGGTTTGATCATTTGTTTCAACAAAAATTCCCTCTTTGTAGCTGGAGAAAAAAATACTATGCTTTGATCTTTTATTCATTGAAACCTTCTATAAAACATGCCAGAAACACAGACCCCTGAACATGTGTAGTTTAATCCTCACTTAAAAGTCTGGTTTTTTTTCCTAACAACTTAGATAGGTATCTTATCTGGATAGACAACCTGTTACATTTTTACCTGAATTTATCTTTTTATATAATGAACAAGGAGGACTTTCTATAGAACTGTTTAAAACGTAGAAGGTGAATCTGATGTTTCTCTGCCAGTATCTCTTTGATATCGTTTATTTTTCTGTTCCAGTGCCTCCCTAATGGTTCGATGGCTGAAGTCTGTTTTTACTATACATGCATCCTACCTTTCTACAGTAAGTATTTTGCATTAATGCTAATGCACATAACTAAAACTAGATTTAAATGCTTAAGTAAGTCAGTGTTCTTCCTCTGGGAGTCTGTCTCCAGTTCTCCATACATAGCAGTGCCCAATTCAATGTACAGAGTGCAATGTACTTCTGCCACTTCTGCTAAATTGCTGCACACTGGTTATAAATTGTTTGCCTTCGTCATTCAGAGCATAGTTATAGTAGTTCCAAAGTCAAACCAAGATAAGTTGTGTCATATCTGTGAGGTTAGGGAAAAAAATAATGTTGGAGATTGATTTGGCTTGTGTCACTACATCTCTTGGAACTAAATTGCCTTGCTGTTGTAATGCTTACCTTGAGACTCTCTTGGGCATGGCTGTGGGGTAATGGTGTGCCAAAGTTGTTAGTGCAGTAAGTAATGTTGAAGCTTCTGGTCCAGCCTTGCCTTACAAGGGATGGATAAAGCACTCTTGTTCAATTAAGAAAAAGGCATTTCAGCATTGTTAGTCCTTTCCATTTAATGCAGTTTTGTGGTGTGTCAGAGCTTGCACACCTTGCTGAGGCTGGATTCATACACTGGTGTGTATTCAGTTCTTGTTGACAGAGCTTTCCAAGTGGTATTCTGACACCTGCTTATGGCAGTGACCATGGAAAGGAAAAAATGGAATTGCCATGTTTTGAAAGTAGGTGATGTTTCTTAACATGGCTAAATGTTAAGTGATCAGGCTGCAGGTGGTTTCTGCTTGCCCCAGGAGTACAAAGATAGTTTAAAAGTAAGACATTTGTGATGGTGTTAACAGCTTCATTTTTCTTCATCCTTCTCTTCTCCCCAAGTTGCCAGACCTTATTCCTCAGCTGGGAATGCTATACCAGTTAATGGAGAGCAGAGTAAAAACTTTGCAAAAACTTTCCCGTCTGCATGGAAGACTGTTCATTCTTGTTACCCAGGTAAGTTCCAGCTAAATGATATGGGGTGTGCACAAGAAGTATTATTCACAGGCTTAACCTCCCTGCTGTGATTACATCCAGTGGGACCGGTCATCAGGAATTTAATCCAGGTGCTGTACAGCTACACTGGTAACAGTACACTTAGTTGACTGTCTAGTCAGTCAGTGCTCACTGGAAGTGTCAACACATTTTTTCTGCCAAGTGTGTCTGCTAGCCCATAGAGTTTTAAAGGAGAATAAATAGGAGGTACTGGACTGCTTCAGAGCAGATACCTCTAAAATTTTACTTTGTCCTTTGTATTTGTTTGTTGAACTACTACTATAAATGAGATCATGTGTGTGTTAAACTTGATGTGGACTTCATTTACAACATGATTATGAGTTCTGCTGACTTTTAAGGTTGGAATATATGACTGCATCTAAGGCTAATCTGCAAATTGCATTCAGGTTGCAGCATCGGAAGCAGTTCAGGATGTCACTGAGATGAGTCAGACTGCAAAGCTGGTATATGAGGATGGTAAGTCTTGGATACCAGGTGTAGCTCAGCTCCTGAACTCACATGGCAGCTGATACTTGATGACTGTTTGTCATGATCCTGTGCTTATCTCCTAGCGTACAATCTGCCAGGAGAGCTTCTGTGGCAAGTCCATGGCAGGAAAATCAGTGGTTAATGATGTGGGCAGCTTGTAGTTGGTTGTCCCCATGCCTTTTTTTTTTTTCCATTTCCTCCCATTCCTGCTTCATACATTAAGGAATCAGTTAATGGAAGTTTTGTATGCTGCTTAATGTAACTGGCAATCTCACGTTCCTAGTGTTAGCCACCCTTCTGCTAAGGTAGATACAGTCAAGGTACTTTTATGTTTGCAGTAGATGTGTGTGTGCAAGTGTGCACTTCCAGTTTGGCCTGGTTTTCTACTACAACTTCATAGAGTATATTCATAATGGAAATGACTTGTTCATGATTCTTGTTGATCAGTGTAATTTTCAGATAGGAGTAGTTCTGGAATTGAAATAGTAGTTTAGTGACTTAGCAGCATGTGGGGTTGGGCTTCATTTGCAAAATGGCATTTTAAAGTCTGTTGTCCAGACTGAAGGAGTGTTTTCTCTTTGCAGAATCCTCAGAGGAGGAAGGCTCAGATGATGAGATGATTGCAGATAAAGAATCTGATGTAAGTGGAGTTGGATCAGATCTTCTCCCGTTTGCTTGTAGCAGAAGAAATTGTGTGACTGTCAAAGGTTCAAACATTTCTATTTATTTTTTCCCCCCAGGAAAATTGGGATGAAGATGAAGAAAAAGAGGAGCAATCTGATGAACAAGACATGACTGTTGAAAAGGAAATCAATGGTGACTCTGATTTGGAACCAGAAAATGAAAGTGAAGAAGAATAACAGCACAGAAGAATAATTTTAACAGTTTAAAAAAGTGGGCCACCAAACTCTGAATTCTGGATCATCTTGCGGAAAGATGCCATATTTGCATATTGGGAGTGCAGACTTGTGCACAGCCTATGTGCAGAGGCACCTGTGGGGCATGGTGCATTTCTGAATCCAGAATGTTTAACCATGCCAGCCTTCTCTCACCCTATTTCCCTGCGCTTTACTTATAGAAACATTTCTTCCGCCTCATGGTCAGATTATGCCTGTCATGTGGACATGCATTTGTATCTCAAGTGAAATAAACCTGCCACCACTGTTTGTGTGGTAAACTTGGTTCAGCTTTATATTGAATTTGTTTTGCTATTCGAGGATCAAAGACAACTGGTCTGTACCTTCTTTCCATGCTTCAGTTAGCGTAGCAAGTGGAGGCATCCTGCTGCATTTTTAAAAAAATGAAAACAGGAAAAAAAGAAAAAGATATTTTTGTAATATTTAATTCTCTACTGGAATTATTTTCTCCCCTCCCCATCCTCCATTGGTTTAGCCATGCCTTGGCAACATCTAAGTGACACCCTGACTTCAAATGGCGTGGGTTTGGCTTTTTGTTTGGTTGGGTTTTGTTTTGTTTTTTCTTTTTTTAACAAATTTGAATTCAAGACTTTTATACGTACAAATCAATGACTTTTCTTGTGCTTCAGAAGGACATTAGAACTATCACTGGCTCCTAATTTTGTTTTAATGGAGGCTGTATATAAGTTTAATGCTAATCCAGAGAGGACAGACTGTTGAATTGGGTGAGGAAATGGGAGGAACACTGGGAAATGAGAAGGTGAATGCTTGTGAATATGTAGCGCACAGCAATACCTTTATTATGGATTTTTACCTCTCGGTGGCAGAGCAAGGATAGCTATTTGCTCAGCTAATGGAAGCTGAAGTGGTGCAAACATTTTTAAGAGCAAAACAAGGTAAAGGTTTGAGCCATTCACCACTATAATGTACAATAATATATTTGTCTATAAATTGAGCTGTTGCAAGTAAATACCACCCTCTTTGTAAAGTGAATAAATATACATCTCCTTTACCAAATACCTGTCCCGTGGTATTTTTTGAGAGATATCTTTTTGAGAGAGACCTTAAGTAGCTATGCGGGGTGGTTGAGGATGAAGTGCTCTTTCTAAAAATTGATTTCTAGTGGAGGAGGAAGCCAACCTAAAATGTTACCTGATGTACTGCAAAGCATGCGCTGTTGCTGATTTCTTAGCTTATGTTTCTGTCCTGTCCACTGGTATGCCCACTGCTTGGGGATTGGAGTGGAGTTGCAGCGTTGTCTGGAGGCGTTAAGTGGTTGTGTTATTGACAACGCTGGAAGACACATGGTTGGACTTGATGATCTTAAAGGTCTTTTCCAACCTAGCTGATTCTGTTCTATTCATAGAATCATAGTTGATTCCATGGTTCAGTATTTGGAAAGCTGCAGGTAAAAGGGCAACAGCCAGAGGCTTCCAGTTTTTGGATGGTTTTAACTGACAGTAAACTAGTGTCCTAATAATTTGTTAATTTGCTGGGCATTGTGAAAATAAATGCTTGTGTGAGTACAGACTAACTACCCTCACAAGCCCCCAAGTTAGGCTGAAGCTATGTGTTTTTAACCAGCACTGTTGCTCCTGTGTGCAGGCAGGCTTCAGATCAGGAAAGAGGTATGTGATTGAAGTGCTGTTCTGCTGAGCTTCTGGGGTGTGGAGTAATAGAAGGAGCAGTTGTGTCTTGAGCATGCAAGGTCCTTCTGGTATCTGTGTCCCAGCCTTTCCAGAGGTTGAAGTAGGAGCCCTGGGTTAGGGCCAAAGAGCAGGTGGAGTATCTTGTTGGTACTGTTTGGGTATAGGCAGTGGTGACATGGGACGCTTAGGCATCATTGCACAGCATACGGGATTTTTGTTTGCTGTTTTTCACCTGATGGTGGCCTTATTTCTGGGTTTTAGGAGTAAATTTTGAGCGTGATGAGAAGCAATACCATAGATGGCCAGGGGATGTCACACCAGTTCCACAAAAATTCCTAGCAGATGAGCAACTTCTGAAGTCCGAAGACTGGAAAAAAGAAAGGGGACCAAACATGCCAAACCAGAAAGGTGTAGCAGATAAGAGGGAGAGTTGATAGCCTACGTGCTGTCTCGGTGACGAGAACAGTGGGAGTATTACCACAGAATTGTCATAGAATGATCTGGATTGGAAAGGGGCTTAAAGATTGTCTAGCTATACATAAATAGTAACATACAATCAGATAATGTATGGGGGTAAATACTGTCGATGGTGCCTCGTGGTGCTGCTGTGAGAGGTGGAGCAGAGAAGTAAAGAATGCACCTGAAGGGAGCTGCTGCGGGAGAGATGCAGGTGGGTCATGGAGTGTATGTAATGAGGATATTCAGGTGGAGTTTGCGCTTCCCGGTGTGGAGGCGGCCTGGAGGCAGGTGCTGAAGTCCCTCTCTGCACAGCTCTGTTTCCCGATTGTTCGGTTGGGATCTCTGTGGGGTTTTTGGTTTTGGACACCGCCGGACACCCGCCGCTATTCCAGCCGCTGCTTCCTGCCGCCATTTCACCCGCCTGTCGCTGAGGGAAACGGACACCGCGCCCCCGCCGCTGCCTTCGGGGCGTGCTCCGGGGAAGGATGTGGCCCTGGAGCTCACATACACCGGCAGTGCCGGGGCATTCCGAGAGCCGCTTGGTGCCCCGGCAGCTCTCGGCACCCTGACGGCCCGAGCAGCCGGCCCAGGACGCTCTGCCGCCGGCAGCCCCGGTGCCAGGCCCGCAGCCATGGTCCCCGCACCTCTGCCTTGAGGCAAAGCGCTCGTGCTCCCTCAGCCCTGAGGCAAAGCACTCGCGGTTCCTCAGCCCTGTGGCAGAGCCTTTGTGGTTCCCCATCCCTGGGGAAAGCGCTCGTGGTTCATCAACTCTGAGGTAAAGAGCTCATGGTTCCTCAGCCCTGACGTAAAAGTGCTCGTGGCTCCTGAGCCCTGAGGTAAACACATAAATGTATCGGCTTTTCAAATCATAGGTGTTGCTATGTGGATGTAACTGTATGAGTTTGCAGTAAAACAAAGCTCACTAAAGACACAAGATCAGACAACAAGTTGAAAATGGCCAGAACTCTTGAGTAAAATGGAGTCACATAGCAAAAGGATTTGTAAAGGTAAAAGAAAAAAAAAAAAGGGGGGGGGGGGAGAGGGGGCTTGATATGAGAAAAGCTAGTGCCTGGAAAAAATAGGGTTAAAGTACTTTTAGCTTAACTTAGGTCGAAGATAAAGAG
>JASSUY010019256.1:18631-36005 GCA_032466535.1 Forpus xanthops | reverse complement strand
TGTCCCTGCCCATGGCAGGGGGTTGGAACTGGATGATCTTAAGGTCCTTTCCAACCCAAACTATTCTATGATTCTATAAAGAGTTTTGATTTGTAGGGAAGGTAAAGGAGAAGGATCACTGGATGGGAGAGTGGGGGAAAGTGGTGTTGGAGATTGTTCGACCTTCAGTCCTGCAGTGCAGCAGGGATGTGTTTTGAGGGAAGGATGGGATAACTCCGGGCTCCAGCTGGGCCTGGAGTGGGGACACTGAGCTCTAATCACAGCTTTCCAGTGTTGACTGCACAGATGTGAACGTCTATGTCCTGATCCTGCTGATACACCTGCACCTGGGTGATAGAAGGTAGGAGCAGAGCTTTGTTGCCTGGATGTTTTCTGCCTCTTAAAGTGGGATTAGAAATAATGCCTCCCTGCTCCACACAGCTGTTCTCACACTTCATTCGTTAATATTTGCCAAAGGCTTTGAAGGGAAATACCAAGTCCTATGAAAACACCCTGTGTTACCAGCGAATCCCTGTTCCTGCGCTCTACCCAGTGGGGCATCAGGGCTAGCCCGAATACATCTGATAATTCCACAGTTGGCTTTGGCCACAGAGGCTGAAGATAAAAGTTATTCAAAATTAAGTGTGATTTTAGGTGTGTATGAAGCTGGTGAAGTGTATTAATTCAGCTGTGAAATGGAGAAATAGAATGGATACCTCTTCAGATTTATGCATCCCTTTTGGGCTGGAACAGTAGGGGTTTGATGTAATCTGTCATTTAAATTCATTTCTCTCCTGCCCCATGACTGTTCTCTCTGATGGGAATTAGGGATTAAAACAGTATATACCCCTTGCATCATATGAACTCTGTAACATGTTAGTCTGGTTTGGTTTCTTTCATAACTTCAGAGGAGCTCCACCACTCCTCATTTTTTATTGGATTTGGCTGTGGCCAACGTTGAAGTACGTGGGTATTTTAGGAGGATATGGGACTTGGCAGTTCAGTCAGAAAGCAAAGTGTGCCTGTAGCATTGAGGAGGTACAGGGCAGATCTGAGCATCACCGAGCGGCTCTGGACAGGGCACAACGAGGAAAACCAAGTGGGTGTCTTAATTGTTTCATTCACATCTGCTAGCACAGGGGCACTGAGGGTGACAGAAACTACTCATCAGTGATGGAGCCTTCATCCCAGGGGTTATAAACCTACATCATTTAGCTGCGATTTCACCTGAACTTAAGAGCTGGGAGTTGTTGGCCTCCCTTATTTTATAGAAAGAAGATCCAGGCTCCTTTTCATGGGAATGTTAAAAAGTGCCAATTTCTACCTTCAGGAGTGAGTCAGAGGGAACTGTGACAAGGTTTCAGTGTCACTTACACGCTGAATACGTTTCAGTTGGGAACATATGGTTCGCATCTTGTTCAAGCCCCTGCTTCGGCAAGCAGCGGTGAGTCACTCCAGTGAGGAAGGGCTTGGGCTATTTTGGTTGTCTGCTAACAGCAAATGTTCCTTAAGATAAATTTAGGCTGTTTGATAGGAATCCTGTGGCTGCTTGAGGTAATGCTAGTCAGGTAGGCCCAGGTGAGTCAGCCTCCTTTTTGCACTGAGGATGGGGTCAGAAACCTGTCAGTGGACTCCATCATCATTCCAAATGCCATCTGCTGTGATGGAACGTTTGCTGTAGGTTGGGGCTGTAGTTGTGCATGCTCCTGCTCACAAACCAGAAGCCTTGGGTTTGGCAATGAAACTGAATGTGCTCCATCATCTGCTGAAGTGGTTGGGAGCATTTTGATCTGCAGAAGTATCAGGCTCGTTATGTTAGTTAACCATAAAGATCTGAAATGGTGAAACCCCAAAGACATCTGCCTTGTATCTAGAGCTGTCTGTTTATGCTCCGTAGACAACACAACTGTATCATAGACCTCCAGTCTGTGGTGCTCACTGTTACCCTCATATAAATATACAGCACAGCATATGTGTTCAGGGCTGGCTTTGACAATACCCTAATGGTCAAAGGCAAAAGCTTTGATACAATAAAACACATTTCACTTTCAATCAAAGCTTGTAATTCACATCAGGTCCTTGTGAAAGAGTGTGCAGTGGGGGAATGAGGAGTTCAGAGGGAAAACCAGTTCCTAAAGTCTTAAGTGCAGCCCTGAGCTCCTGCCCTGCTCTTCCTTGCCAACAGACATTTGCTTTCCTTGTGGATAGTCTCTAGAAGTAAAAAGGTGAATATTGTCTTGCTCCTGTCTTACCATGTGTTTCAACAGCGTAAGGAAGAAGGAATCTTGGGTTGGAAGGGCTGACATAGTAAATGCTTGTGACATTCTCAGACGCTTCAGTAATAGCAGTCCTCTACTTGGAGGAATTTGTACTGTTTTAAAGGAAGCCCAGATTTCCTCCCCTGATGTTTCTGTGCTCCCCTCGGTCATCCCAGGGCTCCCTATGGGCTAGATGAAGCTGAAAGTGATTCACTGAGTGCAGTGTGCTGGTATCAGGTGTAAATGCATCTTTCGTCCTCCTTCTGTGGCAAGTTGTAATTCTCAGTCTGAGCTGCTTACTGAAGATTGTCCCTAAGAGTCAGTGAGAAATCATCTTCTGCTTTGCAAACTGAGGCACAGAATAGTCATAGAATCACAGAATGGTGTGGGTTAAAGGGACCTTAATGCTCATCCAGTTCCAGCCCCTGCCATGGGCAGTGATGCCTTCCACTAGAGCAGCTTGCTCCAAGGCCCTGTATCCAACCTGGCCTTGAGCACTGCAGGGATGGGGCAGCCACAGCTTCTCTGGGCACCCTGTGCCAGCGCCTCAGCACCCTCACAGGGAACAGCTTCTTCCTTATCTCCAACCTGAACTTCCCCCGTTTCAGTCTCAACTCACCACCCCATATCCTATCACTGCAGTCCCCGATGCAGAGTCCCTCTCCAGCATCCCTGCAGCCCCCTTCAGACACTGGAAGCTGTTCTGAGGTCTCCATGCAGCTTCTCTTTTCCAGGCTGAGCACCCCCCATGTTCTCAGCCTGGCTCCATACAGGAGCTGCTGCAGCCCCTGAGCATCTTCGTGGCCTCCTCTGAACAGCTCCATGTCCTTACATTGAAGACTCCAGAACAGCACACAGTGCTGCAAGTGGGGTGTCACAAGGGCAAAGGGCCAGGATCCCCTCCTTCAAGTCAGTTGCTTGCCAGGCATCCCCCAGTGTTAGTGACAGAGCTACACACTGACCCCAAATCTCCTCTGCCCTCCCTTTCCCCATATCTCAGCTGCAGGATGATTCTTACGTTTGTCTGTAGGGACATTTATGTAACGTGGGTACCCAAGTGTGTCCTTTACACAGGCTCCACTCCCATCCACAGCAGCTACATGTAGTCCTATGTTAAATCAAGCCCCAGAACCTTGAGCACTTTGCTGGCACATCATCTGTCAGAGGTCTTTCTACCCCAATAAATCTGTGCACACGCAGCATGCACCGAGGGAAGGATCAAATTAATTCACTTCTTCTAATGGGACATTCGTGATTATCTGGAACAAATCATCTGTTTCCTTTCTCTTTTCCTGCCTCCCCACCCTTTGCATGGGAGATAAACCAAAGGCATCTTTTCAGATGGTATTTACAGTGCCACTGTCTCCAGTGCAATGGTGACATTTCATCACAGAGCAACACCTCCTCCCTTCCCAGCTACTCTGATGTCTCAGAGACAGCCCAAAGCAAACTCGATCAGATGGATGCCTGGCTGCGAGTACTTCCAGACCCCTTAAAGACCTGGGAAGGATTCAGGTGTCTTTAGGCCAAACAAAGCCAGACAATACATTTATTCCATTCTCCCTGTGCCAGTAAAGTCCTAGGGACCAGACTGGAAGGGAGGAGAGGCAGATGGAAGTGAAGTGGTGGTGAAACGCAGCCATCGGCAGCCATGGTTGAAAGCACTAAGCCTTTAATTACACGCTAAAACCTCCCTGTTTCCCCTGAAAACAGGGCTATTGAAGGTAGGATTGAGGATATCCATCTTGGGCTTCACTTACCCTCTATATTTCTTTCAGTTCTCAGTTTTGTGCAAACTGAGGTTGAAGAGCATCTTTCAGGAGTGAGAGCAGGGGGGCACGGGGTCCTCTTGCCTGTCTGCTGGTGCACGAGAGCAAGCATGGGGAGGAATTTCAGAGTGAAAGCATCCATTCTCAGTCGACCATTGGGATGAACGTCCCAATGCCTGTGTCCATGTTCCGGCTGATCCTGAGATGCGCCAGGCAGGAGAGAGCAAAGAGCATCTCTGAGTCATGTATGTTTTGACACTGTATGGGTAAGACCTGCCACACATCTCACCTCCGCAGCATGCAGTGCTCTGAGGCGTTTGCTGTGCTTTCCACCTTTGAATTTGAACCCCAAACCCTTCCTTAAGCCTTCAGCCCATTCCATTCAGCCTTTTTCCCAAGCTGCCCTTGGTCGTGTTGTATTTCATGGGGTTTGTAACAATGCAGGACAGGCAATGGCTTTACTAACGCTGTTTATGGGGCAGATTCGTTTGGAAGCATAAACCTGCTTGAGGACTTGGGGCTGTAATTATTGTTCCATAAAAAGCGAGCAAGTTTGGATCTATTTCATCCTCATATTAAGCAGTAGCTTTTCTTTGAATCTCATTGTGTTTTCCCCAGGCTTCTGGGAGGTGGTGGGGAAGCTCCTGAGAAAGAAAGCAGGAACCTAATGTGCTAGCAGGAATGGGGAGTGTCTGTGTGATGTCAACGTTGCTTTGGCTGAGATGTTTAACAGTAATGAAGCATGGAAGAGCTTTATTTTGACTGGGATGATGAACACCCTCGTGTCAGCCTGACTGCATATCCAATGCTGTTTGCATCTGCAGAGCTCCTGGGCACCCTGTGCTTCCCATGCAGGCTCCTGTCAGTGCTGTCTATTCATATGGGTTATCTGCTTTAATGGGAAAACTGCTTTAAACTGTCTCAGCCCTATGGAAGCAACTGCTTTGGTGGCTGTGCCTGCAAAGAGCCGGGTTGACTTAGGGACAGGCTCTCCTTCCCTTGCACAGGGCTTACATCCCGACAGCGCAGGCTGCTGTCAGCTCACCAGAGCTGTTTGCAGATGGATCTTTGACCGCATGGCTCAGGTGCTGTGAACTGTGGACATCAGTGATTCAGAGCAAGGACGTGCTGGGAATCAAATCTGCCTGTCAGGTGAATAGATTTGTATCTGCAGAGGCCAGCTCGGGGCAGAGCAATTGAGCAACTGTACTTTGAGCTGCTCAGCTGTGGCCAAGGGGAAGCCAGCACTCCTCTGGAGCAGATGATCCAGTGCATGCATCCAAAATGCCACTCCAGAGCTCACCAAGTCCATGTCTTAGGATGGGCAGAAGCAATGGTCTCCTGTGGTGGTGGGAGGCAGAGCTGATGCCCCGAAATGTGGCCCATGGCACTTGTTTCCTGGAAGCACTATTGCAGTCGGTGGCATTGCTTAGGGTGGGCTCCTCTAATCTGTGATGGGCACTGATAGAGCCCCACAGGTTGCTCTGCTGCAGATTCCACACTGGTGGTGCTCCTTGCAGCGGAGGTGATTTCTGCTCCAGTAAGCTTCCGTGATTTTCCATGGATGAGGCAACTCTCTTGTTTTTCCATGCATTTCCTTCAGAGAAAAAGTCCACTGTTGAAGCAGGGAGAAGAGGTACAGTGGCATTAACTAAGGGGAGCCCACATTGCATGGATTTTCTTTGAGCTGATAGAACTTCCCTCAATAAATCCACATGGGGGAAGTTATAGAGGGTACAGGAGTTTAATAATGGGCCTATCACCACTGAAGGGCCTCTGGTTGGTGTTCCTCAGTGACTGCATCCATCAGGAACGAGCAAAGGAACTGTCACTCAAATAAGTATTTCAAGTTTAAAGAAGTGCTGTAAACAGGAGCATTTGTGTCCTGGTTCAGCTCCTGGGAAGGTTTAGAAGTAATGTATTTGGGAGCAAAAGGGTGGAATGAGTAATGTTGGCTTGGAAGTGTGCGTGCAGCCATCTGCCCCAACTGTGTGCCACCCAAACTTGGGTCACATCCCATATGGAGCAACCACAGGACAGCGAGGAGAAGCCAATGCTTGCAGCCTCCAGGTAGGATCATAGCACACCAAAGGAGTTCTGCATGGAAACCCAAGGCCATGCTGGGAGCCAGAGGAGGTCTTGTGTCTGAAAGGGCACCACGGGTGGATCGGAGGGGTAAATGTGTTGTAGGTGAGAGCTGTAGAGTTTTCCCTGCACTCGGCTGAAACAAAATGAGTTCTGGAACGGAGCAAAGTAACTTTGTGGTTGAGAAAGCAAATCTTTGCTTTCCGAGAGTTGGCAAGAGGGTTCTGATGCTGCGGACCCAAGGGAAACGGGTTTATCCAATGTTTTGTTCAAGGGAGATTTTTGCCTCCCCGTTACTTCCCTATTTCCACCTACCTGAGGACAAGAAAAGCAGGATAGAACAAAGCTCGTTTCAGGCAGAAACTGCTTTTCCAAGGGCAGTGCTCTGGGAGGCTCTTGGATATCCTCTGAGGACTTTGCTGCTGTGGTTGATTTCGTGCAGAAAGCAGTTACAACCTGTAGCAATGAGGCATTGTAAAACCCCAAGATAGGTATTAATTGTTCCTGTTCAGGAATGTAATAGCAGCCAGGGGTGGAGTTATCGATCCTCATGGAGTTTGACACAGTCAGAGGCAATTTTGGGTGGAAATCTGGGAAATGAATTAAATATAACTTCCTTTTAATAGGAATTTATAGGTCATTGAAGGCTTAATGATCTCTATCCAGAGCCATTGGCCTTGGAACCCTCAGGAGGAAAACATAGGGAAACAGCCTAGTTTGCTGGCTGGGGAGGAGGAGTAAGTACCCCCAGGACATCTGCTTAGGAACCGAACCATGTGTTGGGAAATAGGCTTTGGAATAGCAAAGGATAAGCAAGTGCTGGAGGAAGAGGATGCAACAGGAATCCGCAATGGGGAAAAGGCAATAAAGACCATTTACATCCCTATGTAAGAGCAAAGAGTTTATGTTCATGTTGGAATATATATCTAACAGATCTGATCAGCCTTGTGGGGCGGTGAGGTGGGAGACATCTGTGTGTAGTATCGAGCTAGAGGCAAGGAAGGAATACCAAGTGTAAAATCATGCCAAGGATTTCAGTTCCTAAGGAATGGCTTTTTACACGTCTGCTCTCCAGGGAGAAAGGAAAGAGAATTGAGAAAGGAGGGAGGGGAATGCAACAAAGACACATTGATTCCAACAGCTCTCGTTCTTTGCTTCCTACCAGAGAAAATGGAGATGGAACGATTTCAAAGGCAAAGCTGAGGTGGCTGTTGATGCTGCTAGGAAAGACTAAGCACAGGATGCGTCAGATGAGAAGCTCTCCAAACACATAAAGGGAGGGTAAATGATGGATTCTTCATGATGGGGACCCAGATGTGTTGAGGCATTTCCTTGGCTTTGGTGGTAGCCTGCAAACACAGGATTCTGAATGACTGTATTCAAGACTTCAAGGTCAGGAATCCAGAGCTCAATCAAATGGTCTTGTTTGTTACCTGGGATGGCAGGGTTGGTTTGTCCTTTGTGGTTTGCTGTTCTTATTGCTGCGGTTTGAGGTGTGAATTAGAGCTTTAATCATTTTTTACTTTGTTATGTACCAGAACATCAAAAGGAGAAAAGCTTCAGATCATAAAGCAAAGTTACAAAGGGACCTTGTTCATCAAGCTCTACCACAGGCCTTGACCACTGCCGTCTCCTTCCAGAATGGGAATGGAAAGCATAAAACGTCTCTCTCCCAAATTCTTGCCTCACACTGCTATGAATATCTCCATTAAAAGAGATTATGGAGTGTTGCAGATGACAGGGCGGAACTGGAATCAGTTTGTCGCTACAACTTCCATAGGCATCCTTTGAAGCTATTCATTGGATGCCTGTTAACAAGAGTCTGGACTTATCCAGAAGCAAATGCCTTAAGAGCAGTGGTATCCTGCTGGATGTTCCGGACACGATGCTCCAGCATATTGATAGGGGAAGGCTGTAAGATTATTTTCTTTGAGAGGAAGGTTCAACGTTGTCTTATTATTCTTATTTGCTGCTGCAGGCTCTGTATTTCCCCGAGTGCATCGTGGCTGACACAAAGTGACCCCCTTTTCCCTCTCTTTAGATTGATGATTTTCTCAGAGTCTGATGTTAACAATGAATTCCCATTCCCGGAGCTCTGTATTTATCAGGAGTGGCAGAGGAGTTAATTGCATAGCCAGGGAGCTGTGCGTTAAACAAGGCCTGGCCATTTGTTTGGAGGGCTGTTTGTTGTTCCTCCTCTGATCAAACACTGCTGTGATTCCTTTCATGCTGTTTCAGCTTCTCCTTCACTTACTATAAATAGGGGCAAACACACCAGAGCCATAGCGCCGAGGGATTCTTCTCTTTTCCCACCCCAAGAGCTACTTTCTGTAAAGAAATATTGTTTCTTAATTAATCATTTATCCACTTCATTAGATATTGTCAGCAACGGAATAAGAAATAGGGCTGCTAAGAGGATGCACATTTGTATTTATGTTGATTTCTGGGGAGTTAGAGATCATTTAAACAAGCAGATGAGCTAGAAACATGGAACCTGATGGGCTGGGGCAGGCTGGATTTGGAATACATTCCATGGGCTTGGAGCCATCGTGTGGGTCCATCTACACTCTTCCCACCTTTTGTCTCTTCAGGCCTCTGTTACTGCATGTATAGGCTCAGCAGAAACCAGTTTCAATCCTTTTCGGGGTCCATTACTGCACTGCAAATCATAGTGAGGATAAAACTGATGTGGAAGTGACTTCTCCAACAGTTCAGCATTGAAAAGCCATGGGCTCCCCCAGCTGCCATTGACCTTAAGAAGGCTTTTCCTTCGTGCCGAGACGTGTTCAAAGGTTGGTCAGAATCAGTGCTGTAGGATCACAGGAATTAATTGAAGCTGGAGGTGCTGTCTCAGGGGAAAACTGGGACTGCATAAGGGCACAAGCTGCAACTGCTGTTTCCTTCTCAGTGGGAAAGGTGAAATAAGCAGGGAGGCAGGAGAGACTTCCCATCTCTGGTGTGGTACCTTGGCCAGCAGTGTGGGAGCAGCCCAGTGCTGAGGGTTTATCCTTTATGAACTCTGTAGCTCTCAACTGGGGCACTACAGGAAGCTTCATCAGTTCACCAGCTGATTCCCACATCTGGAAGCCAAAGTATCTGCTTTGCTGGTGATGTATTGGTTGTTCATGGACAGATGTGAAGCTATAGGTTGGATTAGCCACTTGGCTGGGGAGGAGGCAGAGCAGTGAAGACCTCAAATGCTTGTCCCACTGCTGGCCTGCAAATCACTGTCACTTGGTGATCTGTGTGTCTCTCAGAGGGATCTTCATCTTCCTCACATGGGCTGAACAGATGCTCCTCTCTTCCCTCCTTCTGCCCTTGGGCCATATCCAAGCTTGATTTCCTTACTCCCGCTTGCCATGTTCATCTGGATCAAAGGTCTAATGGGTGGAAAACTCCCCAGCAAGAGTCACAGATAACAGTAGTGGCAATTCCAGTTCTTTGCTGGCCTCTAACCATGTGTCAGGCATTAACATGGGGCTGTTGCTCTTCTCCCAGCCCCAAGTGCACTCCATAGAGGACCTTTTAGCCTCTGCACTGGCTACCACTGACAATAGCTCATATTTATAGAGTCACTTCTTGCCTTGTCTCTGTTTAATGAATAACCATCTCTTCTTGTTATCATCTCACCTTGTTTTTCTGCTCTTTGCTGCTGCTGTCACTCTGTCAGTCTGTTCTGTGGCAGAGGCAGATGTGGAATCCATTTGACTAGCAATGCAAAGATAAGGTGGCCCAATGGATAAGCTCTGGGAAAACACAGGGAGAAATGAGCGAAAATGAACCTTTAATGCAGAGGGTCCATTCAGTGATTTTGAGATTTCTTTAATGATTGTCTAGTTCCATGATGTTTCATGCAAATGAAGGAGGACATAGTACAAGTGAAACATGGACCGCCTTTTGATGCGTTCATCAGCAACAATTACTCTTTGCGCCGTGTATGCCAGACTTATATCTAATGACAATAGATCGCACTGAATTGATTATCATCAATTGGGAGCACTTTTTTTGCCTAAGTAGAGAATTCTTATTCATGATGGGGTTTTCTAATCTCAAAAGTCCTTATTTAAAATTAAAAATCAGGAAACTTTGGCCTGGAACAGTGTGGGTTTTTTAAACGTCCAACATAGAAAACCCAGGAAGAGGACTTACAGCAAACCAAATAATCGAGCAATTTAAGCATCATGCTTCCCATCAATCTTTGCTCTTATCCTTGAGGATACGTAGGTCAGGAGGAGATGCACATTTCTTCCATTGAGAAGGAAGCAGTGGTGACAGCAATGCTCTTTGGAAAGGCATTGACAGAATTCATTGTGTGGAAAAGATTAGGGAAGAGCCAAGCACTTGCAGCTCACACTCTCTTGTTTGATGCTCTGACCATAGAACCAGCACTGCTTTAGTGTCACTTCACAGGCTACAGCCTGAGTGATCTCCATCATTAGCCCCTGAAGTTACAGCACATTGCTGGTGTGTCGCAGGGGGCACTTGCTTGGTACCACGCTCTGCTTTCAGTGCCAGTGTCTGAGTATCCCCAAAACCAAAGCTTCTCTCCCTGCCTGTGTTCCCTGTCATCCAGTGGATGGATGGGGCTGGATCCTGGCTCGGTACCACCCAGCAGACCTGATACCACTAAGAACAGGCAGCATTCTACAGGCAAGGCTGGGAAGGTGGGGCTGTTGTGTCCTCCTGTCCCCATGTCTGCCCTCATTAGTCTCTCCTCCTCCTCACCTCTTTGCTTACTGAATTCCCTTTGCCTGCGTGGGACTTCATTCCCTGTAGCCTGCATCCTGTTCAAGACACAAACCTTAGGAATGGCAATGGAGATTCACCCACAGCCCAGCCTGTGGCGCTCCCTCCAGTCAGAACCGGTGCTGTGTGTCATGTGGTTGCCTTTGAGTCAGCCTGGGAAGGTTCTTCTGAAGGCTTGACACAGATTTAGGCTCTATTTAAATGCTATCATTAACCTGGATCTTCCCTGACACTGTTCCCACACCCTGAAACGCAGCAGCAGCACGCAGCCTCTTTCAGAGCCCAGCTTTGAAACGGACACCCAAAGAATTTAATGATCTCCCTGAGTCTGATGCTTGACAATTCCCAATGCAACTCAGGCTGCTCACGTATTAGTTTCAGTTGAGCTTGCTGGCATGCAGTAAGGAAGTGTAGGGGATAATGGGCCTGGCTTCCTGCTTCACCTAACACAAGCTCCCTTTCACGTTGGCAGGCTCCATCCTTGTGACGATGGAGGTGGAAGTGGGCTTGTAACGATGCTGATTCCACCAGCATAATAAATACTGCTCAATAGTCTGCAAAATGGGAACTCCAAAGTAGATTTTGCTCATTGAATCCATGTCCACTTCTGGGATGGGATAGGGAAGATGTGAATAGATCCCACTGAGCCTCTTCCAGCTCCCTTTCCCTGGGGCTGGGATGACTTACGGAGGGAGAGCAGGATGGTTTGGGGTGGGAGAACAGGGTGGTAGGTGCCTGCAGGGGAGTTTGCATGCTGTCAAGGCACTTCCAAAGGAAGCAGTCACTGCCAGTTCTCTTATTGAGGTACTCCTCATTGCCTGCTGCCTCCTCTCCCTCTGGCTTGTTGTAGGTTAAAGGACTTAAATGGCACTTCTGGGTGAAGCTTTGATTGCCTGTTCCATGTTTGCTCAAAGCTTCTTTATCAGGACACTGAGCTTCTCTATGCCTTAGTTTCCCATTCTGAAATGAGTAGTTCTTATTCCTTCTTCTGTCCTTTGCCTTTTGTATAATTAAAGTTGGAACTCCTTGAAGGTAATGAAGGTTCTCCCTGTGCCAGTATAGAGTGCTTATAAACGTGCTGTAGTCTTGTCCCGGGCTTCTAAACCCTGCTGCAATGGAAATGCTATAGTGAAGAAGAGCCTGGAAAGCAGTTGGGATTCAATGATGACCTCTGTAATGCATGCTTCCCCTATCACCACAGGGAACAAATCAGTCAAAGAACAAGAAGGAAGAAAACAAAGAGGCTCAACAAAGTTCCCTCACTCCCCTTAAGGAAAAGACCTCACTGAAGTCTCACCAAGAAAGCAGCCAAGGAAGCACTCTTCTTTCCTCCCTCAATAGAGGATAATGCGGTTGGTTTTCATGACAAATTCAGTAAGTGCACCCCTCCTGAATGCTTCAGTGCTTTGTTACCCATAGATTCAAAACCCTTTGTCCAGCTTTTGCTGTTTGCAGCTCTCTAAAATGGGGATCAACAGAAGACAGCTCATGTTTGTACAAACTCTGGGTTAAAAAGCACATTTCTCTGTTAGAATAAGATTGCAATGGGTCATTTCTTCCCACGCACAGGAATTAGAAGGGGGATGCCCTATTTGTAAGAGAGTGGAAACAAAAGATGCTGGAGCCTGATGTCTGAAATGCAATTTAATGAAGCTTTCTGCTGCTTTAGGGCAGCCTGGAGTTTGTTTTGCCTGTCTTGCATTGTGACAAATCATTCTTACACCAGTAATTTCTGATGAGCATGAGCTAGGAGATGGTGTCAATTAGAACTGTGTAGGACTCTGTTATTTCAGTCTATTACCTGTAAATGAGTTATTCAAGAACAAGAAGTTGCATTGATAAAAGGCCAAAAATCAATAGATAAGATTGTTGAGATTCATTCTGAGTTCATAATGGATTCCCCCCCCCCCCCCATTGAGGTGTCCAAAAGCTTTTGCAGACTATTTTAGACTGAAGTTTCTTAGAGCCAAATGTGTGAGTTTTCCTTTTGCATTAAGCTTGGGAAGAAGCTTCAAACTTGGAGTCATTGGGGATAAATGATGGCAGCTATAAAAGCACACTGGGCCTTCCTTAGCAGAAATTGCAGGGAGTTTTCTGGATGCAGCGCACTAATGAACGAAGGGCTAATTTAGTTTGGTATTGATGATGTTGTGTGTGCCAAAGATCAGGATGCTGTTGCACAAGGAGGTTCATTCAATCAGAGAGATTCTCATCTAAATAGAGAGGAAAAGACAATACTGTTCTCATTTTCTAACCGGAGATGAGGAGCCAAAACGCTTTGCTAAGGGGAGGTTGTGGCAGGCTCAAAAGCTGTACCTCCTGGACACCTCTGAGCAGGGCTATTGCTGTGGTTGTAAAGAGCAGGTCCCACAGTTAGACTTTGTTTCTGAGCACCACTGCCTTTGAAGGGAAGGGGTGAAGGGTTTCATTGTATTGGGTCATTTTGATCTGGCAGGGAGAGGAATAGGAAACATCATTCCAAGTTATGGAGGAAATGGTGAAAGCTGGCAGGGTGGAATTCCTGAGTGCTGAGGCGGAGACGTGGCTCATTACAGCATTACAGTGGTTATCTAACTGTAAGTAAATAGACAGGATATCTTCAGAAGTCCATCTTCTGCACACACGTGTGAGGTAAGATGGGCAGAGAAGCCATTCCAGGCTTAGCTTTGGCTGTCAACTTGCTGAGCAGTGTGAATTCAGGTTACCTGAAGGCTGGAGAAGTGTTGAGCATCCTTGAAGAGTCCTTCTTCAGTCTGTTTCATGTGAGCAGAGCAGCCCCTCAGGATGCTTGGAGAAACAGCTGCTGACTCCAGTCTTCTCCTACCAGTGTTTGACACCGATGCCCCCCAAGTTCCTCATTTCCTTTCACCTTTCCCTGCTGAGCCAGCGTTTCCTGGCTCTCCATCCACCCACCTTTCATTGTGGCTGGTTGGAAGCTTAAGAGCCATCATCTGCATCTCCAAGCTCATCAATTAGTTTCTGTTTCAAGCACAGAATCCTATCTTTCTCTTTGGGCCTATCCATCATCTCTGACTCTCTGTGGAGCTGCAGTCATCCATCCTGCCTCAGTATCGGAGCTGCAGTGGTGGGCAGGGAGGTTGCTGTGCCAGACACCAATACTTCTTCCTCTCTTTCTTCAGAGGACTCAAAGCACTTGGGATGAGCTTCTTTCTCCCGCAACTCTGGCTGATTCCTGCTTGTGCTAGGTGAGGAACCCCATGCAGGATGCTGCACGTCACCACTGATACCAAATAGGCTTTGGCAGCAGCTCTGCCTCCACAGCGGGGATGAGCACATACAAGAAGCCCTCTCCAAACAGGCAGTGTCATCCGTCAGATCTCAAATGGTGTGTGTCTAATTAATTAAGCACATAGTAGACCTAATTAAATGGGAAACAATGCCCAAAGTGAATGCTGTTATTTCTGTCACTCTTTAGTGTCGTGCTGCTGGTGGGAGGATGCTCAAATGCTACTGTGGGGTTTAGGTGTGTGTAAATCCTGTGCTAGGGTTCAGCAGAGTGTGAGTAGATGCTGTCAAATGTCTTGTCCTCCCATCTGGAAGTCCCAGTATCTGGGATATATGAAGATACTGTCACTACAGAGAGGTGTCCCCACACCCCGAGTCCTATGGGAGCCTCTTGTTTTGAACAGGGCTCACACTGCCTTTGGAGCGACAGCAGGGCTGTGACACTGCTCGAGGAGAGGAGGGTTTCCAAACGCATCCTCTGCCTTGCACACAGACATGCAAGCAGAGCGAAGAAGCAAGTAAGACAAGCGTAGTGAGGCGTATTTCTCATTAAATACAGCAACTGGAAACGCAGCTACTGGAAAAAGGAGCTCATTTATCATATCTTAGGGATGACATTGTGTTTTATTACCTCCGGGGCTGTAGGTAAACTTCTGTCTTGCTGAGCAACACAAGGAATTGGAGAGTTGTAGTTGCTGGGGTTTCAGCTCCTGGTTTCATCCCTGTCTACTCCCTCATGGCTCTTGTTAACTGTGCGCTGTGATTTGGCGCAGCGTCGTCTGAGCCTCTTGGGACAAAGCCCTCTCTGTGCCCCACGGTGCCTCCTTTCCCATGTGCTGAGACCTCCTTTGGCCACGTGGGCATAATGTATGGACCACGACACTTTGGAATTGCTCCTCTCCCCACCTTGCCTGCTCTCTTGCCTCAAGCCCATCCCTACAGAAAGTGATTTGTCAGTGCTGACAAGTGCAAGACTGACAATAGCTGCTGCAGCATCTGTTTATTTCTTTCACAGATAGCAGCAGCTACAAATTTAGGCCCTTTCGGTAAAGTTCCTGACAGTCTCTGTCCTATTACATTTGTGGGGGACTTTTATATTGAAAAGTTATCAGTTCATGATGAAGCGTTCCACTAACATCTCATTTATATCAATTGTTGGGGTTTGCAGGCATTAGGATGCCCACATGGTTGTACAGCCTGTGCAAATGTGTGGAAACAGGCTGAATAGAACAGACCACTGCTAAACCATCTGATGTTCAGTTCTAATTTGTGCTGCTGTTCACAGCTGGGCAGTTCACATGGCTGTGCATCCTTCTGCTAGTGCAGCTAAACCCAGGAGGGTTTGCCATCTCTGCTGCAGAGGCTCCAGCTCATGGAGAAGCACCTCTGCAACCCAAAAGCATGGGAGCCATTTGGGGTTCAGCTCTGGAGGCTGTTCCATCGTGTCATTTTATTTGGCTTGATAAAGGGAGAAAGATGAAGCAGTGATAATGATTTCTCTGCCTGCATCAGTGCCTTCCAGAGGGGGCCCCCAAATGTCATCCTGGCAGTACATAAAACACATCTGGTTTTAAAGCTCGTGTACGAATGCGTGTTTCAGTCTAGGTGATGCCGAGTGGGCAACAGCAAAGCTTGTCAGCATCAAAGGCTGACAAAAAGCTGTCTCTTTGCATGTTAATGCCTCGAGGTGTGTTAATTTGCTTGAGATGTTTTCTAACCTTGTGTGTTCATCAATCTTCCCCAATTTGTATATCAAATGCACGTCTTGTATTTATGCTGTCACTTCACACATCTTACATCTTCGCGTGCGAAGCACCTGATTCCTTCCTTCCTAGGGTGCAGTAGGATTGATTGCTCCCTTTTGCCCGGGCCTAGGATTCACACAGGCAGGGAGCTGTTCCTCCTTTGCATTATTTTGCCACCGTTTGCCTTGCTTATTGCTTCCTAAACATACCTGAATATTTCCATACCAAAGAAATGGCCATCTAAATGATGGCCGAATCTAAGTGGTACCAGGTAAGGTGATGATGAGCCCACTTCACTGGCTGTGTCCGTTCTAAAGCCCAACCTTTTGTAACGTTCAAGATGACAAGGATCTACGTGTTTAGTAGAGTAGTTACAGGTAGAGTAGTCAAGTTATAGTACAGGTAGTAGTTTAGGTAGAGTACTCATAGCTGGCACTCTCCATTTTGCAACCATCCTGCTGCTGTGTTGGAGGGTTTGATACGTCGTGGCATTGGCCCTTGTGGGATGGGGATACAAGTGGCTGGAGAGACAGTGGTGATAACTTCTTCATGGCTCCTTCACGTGTTCTTACAGCTTCCTGGTGAGGGTGAATTACAAGGGCAGAACAGATCTTCATGCACCAGCTGCAGCCCCCTCAGAGGTAGAAAACTGTAGGTGATGGTGATAGATCTGAGGAGGCAAAATATCAGGCCCTAGTGGGCTTTCTAGTTAAAACATTGCTTCTGGGTAAGTGTCATGTGGAAGGGAATCACTCTTTGCATGCCATATAAAACCTCTGAGGTCTCAGGATGCTACATAAACCAGGCAGAAAAATCTATCTTTGCATTCGGTGTGATTAAGCACAAATCAGTTCTGCTGATGGGAAGTGCCTGCCCAAGAGAGTTATGTGAGCCAGGTGATAGTGCTGTGGGAGATGAATTTCAAAGCACCAGGACATCATGTAGGAATAGTGGGTGGACTCTTTATTAAGCCATAGTTTTATTGCAGGGAAAGAACTTGTCCATGTGTTTGATAGAATAGAAAACATAGTGGAATGGATAACAGAGTAATTACTGTGTTGTTGCTTATCATTATTACAGCCGGTCACGAGGAGGACATGACAGACCGGGTACCATAAAGGTCATATTTGTCGTTTTAATGGCTTGGATTTGCTCTCCAGATTAAGGTCAAAGATGGTGTTAGTGCCTGTATAAAGATTTGATGCAGTTTTATCTTCTTGTTTTGTAAGGAAATGGATACTGCAGGTGGAAATCAAACCAATTTTTGTTCTTTATTATCACATCTCTCTGCAACAAATACCCAAGTAATAGGTAGCAGTTGCAAAAAGCTGGATTTCTTCCTTGACTGTATTCAATGTTGAGACTCAAGCAGAGCTTAGATAATTTCCAGCTCTTATATGAATATAACGTGCAAGTAAGGCAAGGGGTAACGGGTTCAAACGTAAACAGGGGAAGTTTAGATTGGATACGAGGAAGAAATTCTTTACTGTAAGGGTGGTGAGGCACTGGAATGGGTTACCCAGGGAAGTTGTGAATGCTCCATCGC
>JASSUY010019256.1:0-18531 GCA_032466535.1 Forpus xanthops | reverse complement strand
CTCCATCGCTGGCAGTGTTCAGGGCCGGGTTGGACATAGCCTTGGGTGGCATGGTTTAGTGGGAGGTGTCCCTGCCCCTGGCAGGGGGGTTGGAATTGGGTGATCTTAAGGTCCTTTTCAACCCTATGCTATAATTCTATGATTCAAAGTGGCTTTCTCCCTAAGCTGTCAGTTTGCCAATCTCAGCTGGGGAGTAAGGAAGTGATTTTTATGGGTTAGGGGTCTTTATAGTGGAATGAAAGGCACAGGGTAGAGCCTGAAGAACATGGGGTTTGGGTTTCTTTTTCTGCCCTTGAAGGCTTTACTGAATCCTCCCATGGATAAAGAATCAGATGTTCGAGCAGAGGGGGACCAGGAGGAATAAAGGAACCTGAACGGCCGTTCCCAGAATTGCTTCTCCATCCCTTTGGATAAGGTGGGGAGGTTTGTTTCAGTTTGTGCCATTGTGCACAAGTCAAGATCGTTTTCAGCCCTTGTATTCCACATACAGAAAAAAAGCCCCTTTCATTCTTCTCTAAGTCTGTTGGACTTGAGATCTTTCACCTCCCCAACCGTCTCAAGTGGCTATGGGAAGCCCAGGAAGAGCTTTTTGTTCTAGGAACAGTCTTTTAAATGGAAACTAAACCATATTACCAAAGGCAAGCTGTGTACTAGTGTTTAAGGAAACGTAGGCAGGAAAAGCACGTTTTTCCCTTGAGGAAACAGTGAAAGCACAGGATGCTTCCCCTCATTTTTATTCTAATGCTCTCTCTGTAATAAATGTATTGTCTTTTCCCTGCTACAGTTGCTTTGCTCAGCTTTGCCACCTCTGACCTGGCTTCGCGGCCTCTTCCCATTGCTGTATCTGTGCCTTCTTCAGCACAGCTTTCTCTACCCCCCTCCTTTAGCATTTCTAAAGGGCCTGAAACCTCTTAGGGACTGGCCTTTGCACAGAGCTGCATGATGGAAACTGCTTGTGGTTGATAGTCTGTTGGCTAATGCGTAGATCTGGGAGTCCATAGGCATGTGCGTTGTGCTTCATTTGACCCAGAATGTGCCAGGAGACAGACAAATTTCTCTGCCTCGTCCTCAGGTTTCCCTCTCTGGAAATCAGGAGCAGCAATAATTCATCTCTGCAAGTACTCCAGGAGAAAATCAATGTTTAATGGTTGAGCTTGTGACCTTAAAAGCCCATCAACCTCTCTGAACTGGGACTTGAGCATGGAAATTCCCAACAGCCAGCCCCATCCGTGTCCTCTGGCTAGCCCAGGGGTATCACAGCAGTGTCTGCTGTGATTTACAAGGCACCTTCTTGCACACGGAGGGAAATACATTGTCAGCGCATTCCCTCTTAATTTGCATTCTTCCAATCTAATCAAACCTTTGTAAACACCAGCTCCCTGAAAATAACAATCAACAGCAAGAGACACATTGGCAGGCGAAGGGAAGGGGAATTAAGATGCTTTTCTTTCTCCTATGCTAATCTTCCTGCTAATTATGTTTTATTAATATTATGATGCAGACGCTCCCGTTCTTGTTTTCCCTCATCTTGTCCGTAGTTAAAATCAAATTGCAAATGAATGAGCACGGTAGTTGACTTAATCACTTAAGCCTCTGACTTTCAGCATTTCCATAAGCAGCCCCTACAGTCACAGCAGCCCGTTTTTCTTTTTGCTGGTTTTGAAGTATTCTTGCGTGATTGTTCTACTGGTGACATTGACAGGTTGTTGTGATGAGTTGGCTGAGTCATTATCATCAGGAGATGGTTGGGTTTCCTGATGTTTCTAATAAGGTGCTTTTTATTCAGGGTGGGGGGAATCAACTCCTTCTTGTTTTAAAGAGTCTAATATTGCAGCTTTCATGTCACAATTGCCATAGAATAATGTTATATTCTTCCCTTTTGATTCTTGAGGGATGCTCTGAAAGGCCTAATCAAAAAGGAATTGGGAGTCTTGAGCTTGGTTCTTCTCTGTAGATGAGCAAGTCTTTGATCAGTCAGTAATCTAGGCTGTCCACAGTACCTCATGCAGGATATTGGGTTTAGGGGAAAGCATGGCAGGACCCGGGGTCTTCAGATGCAGGCTGGTGTCCAAAATCAATGTCATTTAGCATAGAAGCTATTGACTTGGTTTGAGATGTGCTGATGGGTGGCAATGGCTTTGCAGGGTACCGTTGTAGCTGTAGCACCACGTTTTGGGTTGTTTATATGTTATTATCCAGGGAAAAATTCCCTGGGAAAAGACATGTAAATGTGTGTCAGACTGAATTGAGAAGCTTCAGCTCAAGATGTGTTTTGATAGAGGTGCCAGATTTCATCAGCTTAGTGTATTTCAGGTGGCTCTTGCAAATCCTCCTCCGGCTTGTCCATCTGTTGATGCTGATGTGGTTTATTTTCTGGGTTTAATGGAGGAATGAGGATCCTCTTCACCACTGTAGACAATCTCTGGTGTTCTGTAGCTCAGCAAAGAAATGTCAGCCCTTGAGTTTGTATGTTCCCTCGAAGAAAGCAAAATAATGCCTTGAGAAGAGAACGTACTTCTCGGTTGACAGAAACTATTTAAATACATCATTATCACTGGGGAGGAGTCATTAGGAAGATAGAGGTTTGCTTATAATTCAGATGACTGTGTTGAATTATTAGTTGCATCAGAACCATTTCTGGCTCGAGCTTAAAGACAGATATGTGGGGGCATACACTCACCCCTGCTGCAGTTGGGTGATGACTGAGGTGTAATCCCACCTCTCCTAAAAGCAAACTTAAATCCGTTATTAATCCAATCGTCCTGTATGTTTTCCCAGGAGTTACTGAGCTGAGCCTATGGATCTCTGTTTGTTAGGGCAGGATCACTTCAAGTCCTGCACATGCTTAAACACCACTCAGTGTTTGCAAAAGCATAGTTTTAAGGGCTTAAGTAGAGCTGAAGAGGCACAGAGGTCTCCTGCAGAGGACTCTGTCTTCACCCTGGTGGCAAGGGGGGAGAGAATCTTCATCAGAGTGCTCCTCAGTGCATTCTCATGCTCTCTTCCACTCCATAAATCCAGATGATATTGAAGAATCAAGGAGATGAGCAAGCTGCAAAGCATGGAGCCGCTCTTAAGGGAAGGTTTATTCATGACTGAGGAGCAGATATTCAGATTAATGTGGAAAGAAAAGGAGTGACGTTAAGGAAGTGCAGCAGCAGTAAAAGCCGTGTTAAACTGAGGTGTGTGGAACCCGTTTCTCCTCTGGCACTAATCGACATAGTCATCAGGTTGCACGACTTGACCCTGGAGTGGTTTTATGCAAACAGATTGCTTTATTCATCCTTTTTGGCTGTGCATTTTCCTTTATCTAATCCAGATGTGGGTTTTTTTCCCTTACATCAGCTTCTATCTCATTGCAGAGCCCCGTGGTTTCTGCCTGCACTGAACTGTGGTCACAAGAAGAGAACAGTCCCTAACAGAGTTAGAGAGGGACTCAGAGAGATGCGTAATGGAATTGTACTCCTGAGGTGTATATTGCGATAAATGGCCAACATTCTTGATTAAATTGCCTCCATTGATGGAATGGAGTGTGCGTGCCTTGCCAGAAAACTTGATTTTCCTCCTGCTCTGCACAATATATTTGCTTTCAAAGATGCAAATACTTTTCAAGAGGAGCAATTGAATATGCAGCCTGTCAAACCGACCCAGGGACATTCTCAGCCTGATCTATAGCCTAGCATGTTGGAACTGGGAACCTCTTCCTGTTACTCATTAATCTTGAAGTGCTGAGCAGAGATGCCCTGTGTGGTGTGACAAAGCACATCAGACATGTACAGCTAAAGAGCAGTAATAAGAATCGTGCCTGGCTCTCCAGCTATTCCCTCAGCACTTCCCTGCACGCATGAGCTTTCCATTTACGTTTTCCCTGCTGATAGAACAAGTGACCTGGTTGTTTGGCTCAGATACATCTCAGATAATTCCTTACAAGCTGCACGTACAATTCCAATTGGTTTTAATTGTGAGTAGGTTAAGATTGACTTTAAGGAGGAAGGTAATCAAGGGGTGTATGATGTGTATTTTTCAACCAGACTTAAAGTCCGTGGGCTTTAGTGTTGTCCTTGCTCATCTTAATTACAATTATACTTAATGGTAGAATCCTTCTTTGATTTATACATCACAACTGTGAGTCACTCTTAGGCCAGAAATGACTATTGGTTGTAAAACAGTTGATGGATGATCAGGGCCAGCATAAGATGATTTGGCCTCAGTCCAGTTCCCAGTAGGTATGTGTCCACATTACAAAAATAGAGCATTATTAAATGGCCATTGAATTGATGGAGTCAGAACAAAGACTCAGCAGGCCATTAATAGTGAGCTGGGATAGTGGATGCCTCAGTGCACAGGGTACAACCTCCCCACTCGGGAGGCACTTTGCAATGGGCATCTCTTCATGACTTTGGCTGGGTCACTGGCTGGTCTCCCCATCCGTGGAGTGCACACTGAGGGAGAGCAGTGGAGAGGATTTTAAGGCCAGGCTGGATGTGGTTCCAGGCAACCTGATGGAATTGAAGATGTCTCTGTGCATTGCAGAGGGGTTGGAGGGGATGAGCTTTGAAGGTCCCTTCCAACCCAAACCATTCTGTGATTCTATGATCGTATGCTTCTGTGATCACCTAAAGGTTTGTACTGATCACAGAGGAAGCTGTGTGTGTAGATAGCTCCTTATTTCTCTTTACCATGATAGTGCTTTTGATCACTAAATGGGCATGGACCCGTGTCTCTGACCACGGTGTCACTGCCACATCCTGCCATAGAAACACATAGGAACATCTTCCTGGAGTGATGCCACCTACTTTCTGTCTGTGCCTGAAAGCATGGGAGCTGGGCTGGGAAAAGGTGGATGTTGGCATTCTTTTCCCTCAATTCCCGATTTCTGGATCAATCAAGTGGAGCTGAGCACTAAAGGATGAGGCAGCTCCAGAGGTGCTCTCACAGAAACCTTAATTGCATGTTGCTCAGCATTGTCAGCTTGACACGCTGACATTTGGAGTTATTGAGCACCTCTGTTTGCAGCGCAGTGAAGCCCTACCAGTGACAATCAATTATGCTGCAGTAGCCTTCCCCTATTGCAGCAGGAACATCTACTCTGTACATTAAAGCCAAAACTCTATTATCAAAGCTCCAAAGAGGGCTTCCATCTTGCTCTGGGTTTTGTCCATCTGGATCGGGCTGAGGCTGCACGGTGCGGGGTTGAAAGCCTGGCTGCTCGCTCTTACAGCGGAACAAGTTCTCCTTTGTCTTTAGCAAAGCCTCCGAGGGAAAGCAGGGATATAAATAAGAACCTGGTGAGAATAAAGGTCACAGTGAGAGACAAGGGCTCAGGATGAAAAGCCTCGGGAGAAAGCAGTTGGTAACAGCTCTCTGGGGGCCGGAGAGAGCAGAGGAGGGAGGTTTGTGCCCGCAGTCTCTGCCTCTGTGCTGACCTAAAGGGGAAAGCATCCGTGCTGGGAGGAACATTTGCTCCTTTGAGTTGGGATCAAAAGGCAGTGGCAGCAGCAGAGGGGGATGCTGCTTATGGGGGAGCGATGGGGAAGCATCTGCTTGCTCAGAATGTGCTGGAAAAGCAGGAAGATGCAGGGGAAGCATGATGTTACCGATTGAATGTGATGATGCTGTTGTTGGGTTTCAGTTGTAGTGGGAAGTGACAACTGGTTTGCCTTTCTTTTCCTTTTCGTCTGATTTAGGTACTACCGGGAAGGCTTTGAAGGTGGGATGGGGATGATTTAACAGCCCAGGTTGTATCAGGGGTGTCGTCTCTCAGGTTCCAGCCACTGAAGGTGGGATGGGAGCAGCTCAGGTAATAGGAATAAAACAGCCCCTTCATGAAGCTTCATGGCAAGGGAGGACTTCAGGGCCTAAATCACAAGGGTTTGTATCCCCTGTGATACAAAGGACTCACAACTCGGTTGTGAGTTAAGTGTGATTGTGATACCCCAGGCCACCTTTACCCTTTCCCCTCATATCCAAGAACTGGAAACATGGGTTTAAGGGTGGTAGTATGGACTTATGCTTTGTGGTAGAGAAGGTCTAAGGTACCACTTGGAGAACTTGAAATGGCAGTATATTAATCCTGTATGGAAACCTGTGTGTAAACCCTCAGTGCCCAGTCCATGGTGGATGTGTTACTGTTCTTTGTTAACAGTGGGCCGAGCCCAGAGCACCCATAGCTCCTCCACACCTCTTGAGTGTGTGAAGCTCAATCTGACTCTGCTCAGGGCTGATGGGAGCCCTCGGTGGGCTCAGACACATCCCTGCTCACACAGAGCATGAACCTTCCCAAAGGGGCACATCCCAACTCAAGTCCTGCATCTCTGTCACCCAGGACCCAGCTCCTCCCCATGGATCTCCGGGCAGTAGCTGCCAACCTGTTTTGTTGTCTGTTTACTCTCTTCCCATCTGACATTTATGAATATTTATGGGAAGCTCCAAAATAGCCAAGAGCACTTTAATCAGAGGACTATCTGCAGCCTAATCAGGGATAATACTAATCAGGAAGTTCAGAGCACGCTTTAACACTTACTGCAGGAGGGGAAAGTTTGCTCCCAACTCCAGCACGGAGTTTTGGTGCTGAGCCTTTTGGATTTGCCCCCGTTACAGGAAGAGCAAACAGAGATTTACTGTTTACATCTGGTGTTTTAAAGCTTCACAGCAGGAGCAGTGGATGCTGGATATGCCATAGGAGCTGGCATTGTCATGATGCAAACAGCGCGATGCTGATTTAGATCCAGTGTCTCTTGTGTTTCCAACCAGGGGGATCTCACTTTGCAAGCCAATCTCTCAATATCCCACCTTTTTACCTTGGGCACGGGTTGAGTACACGCTGTAGCTTGCGGGAGGAGGATTTTAACGCAGAAAAGCTGCTGTGCTCCTTTTGTGGCAGTTTTCTATCACTGACCTTACAATGTCGCTAACTGGATTTTCCAACAGCGATTGTCATCAAAAGGGGGGGAGAAACTCTGATACAAGTAAAGGGAAAACTTCTTAAGGTTTAGCAGTCTTGAAACGAGAGCTCAGAAGGGTTCCAGGCCTCCAGGCGCCCTCCTACCTCTGTTGAACACAGTGCCCTTTCTGGGGTTGAGCTATGTTTTATCCTCAGCCGCAGAGCTTTGCAGCAGAGCCGTTTTGACACGATCCACATGAAAGTCTCCGCTTCCTGAAGTCTCCTCAGAAATGGATGACAAAAGCTTCCATTATCTGCCCCATTTTCCAGCAGCAGCGGTGTGGGATAAGGAGCCCCGATGCTGCTGGAGTAGATCATGGATGCAGATTTTCCACCAGGGTTTGATTTTTGAAGCCTTCATCTTTAGGAATCTGTGGGTTTAAGAATAAATAAGTGGTGCCTTAGGTCACAGTCCTGCTTCAGCTGAAGCCAAAGGAAAGCAGCGTTAGGCAATAATCCCTGTCTTGTTAGTGTGCATCTCTGCTTGCTGGATGTCTTTCTTCCCTTTCCCTTGGATAATAAGAAGCTGTGGGCCCAATCCCCTGCGGTGCCCAGCACGTGGATGGAGCTCTGAAGCCATGTGTGCCTTAGGATGCACAGCATTGAGATGACAGGGTGCTAACCCAGAGAGGGGGAATGCTTTTCCCTTCTCTGCTGTTGGGAATGATGCTTCTCAAGCTCAAGGAGAAAAATAGGTATTTGTTTTACATGGTCTGACATGAAAAGGACATGGAGCTGTTGGAGCAAGTGCAGAGGAGGCCATGAGGATGCTCAGGGCCTGGAGCAGCTCCCGTGTGGGGCCAGATGAGAGCATTGGGGCTGTTCAGCCTGGAGAAGAGAGGCTGCGTGGAGAGCTCAGAGCAGCTTCCAGTGTCTGAAGGGGGCTGCAGGGATGCTGGAGAGGGACTGTGCATCAGGGATGTAGGGATATGACAAGGGATGATGGGTTCAGACTGAAACAGGGGAAGTTCAGGTTGGATAAAGGAAGAAGCTCTTCCCTGTGAAGGTGCTGAGCACTGGCACAGGGTGCCCAGAGAAGCTGTGGCTGCCCCATCCCTAGCAGTGTTCAAGGCCAGGTTGGACACAGGGACTCAGAGCAAGCTGCTCTATGGAAGGTGTTCCTGCCCTTGGCAGGGGTTGGAGCTGGATGAGCTTTAAGGTCCCTTTAACACAAACCAGTCTGTGCTTTGGTTCTATGAACTTTCCACCACAGTGAATGGGGGGTTTGAGTTTGCAAGGGGCAGGTGGGCCACATAAAACCGAAACCACCCAAGCTGGCGATGAGTGCTGATGCTCTCAGATAATTATCCCATCTCCTCTCTTCCTTTAATGCTGATGCAGTGATATGAACACATTCCAAGCAGCAGTTGTGTTAGATTTAAAGCCGTTGCAGTCCTGATGAGCCGATAGTTTATAGCGCCTACCACAAAGGGCTTTGCTTCCAGTTGTTTAATCGCTAGCACAAAATAATTACATTCCTTTTCTTTCCCCCTCCTGTGAAGCAATGAAGTGACAAAGCAGCAAAGTAAAACCTCGTGTGATCTCCTTCACAGAGGCAGCAAAATTGGGTTTGCAAACTAAACTGAAGGAATCCATCACTTCCCATACACAAAGACTACTTTTAAGTAATTCTTGAGGCAGGAGATGGTTGAGGATTAGGCAGTGGCTGTAATCAAAATGCTGGGAGAAAATGGGCTTCATTTAGATAAGTAAGTACCTCATTAAAAATCAATTCCTTTTCTCCTCATTCAAATGGTAGATTGATGATAATACTGCAGCAGATCTCTTTATAGGTACATTGAGAAGGGGGGAGGAAAGACTCTGTTGTGTCATATTTACATTGAGCCATCTATAGATGCAGTCCAGTACTCCCAAGTGTATGAAGTACTTTTACCTACCCCGGTAGTTGCATGGGGGAGGTTGGTTTTGCAAGTTTACCCCCCTTGCCCAATTCCTAGCATCATGCTGAGTTGATGGCTCCCTGGCACTGCTTGGATCCCTTGCTCCTCAGCATCTCCAAGGGAAACACAGATCCTTCTGGCCCTGCTTAGGATTCACAAGTGAAAACAGGGAAGCAAGCAGCGCAGGGGGAAAGGTTTGTTATTCCAGTTCCATTTCCTGATTACCAGCACGCCAGCTCTCTCAGTTTGCAAGCAGGCAGCTCCCTTGTGACTCCGCGCTCATCAGTTACTTGCCTTCATTCACCAAGCAGAGCTCGCCCAGCAGGTATGAGCAGAGGCTTTGGAGCTGTAAGCAACATCATGGTCCTCCCTTTCTTCACTGAGAAAGCCTTAGTGTGATTCAAGATTATGGCATACACCTGAGTTGGACTTTAAATTGTGGTTCAGAATTGGAGTGATCCTAAATATGAATCCCATCCAAATCACGGAATGGTGACCTCTCTTCCAGGCACGTTGGCGTATGCAGTGTGACTGCTCTGCTCTTCAGTGGAGCAGGCATATTCTTTACTTCCACTTGCCTGTTCAGTCATAGATAATTGCAGCTCCATGCAACACTCAGTTCTGTTGAGATCTCTCTTCTTATTTCCCTTCTCAACCACAAGAGACTGGAAGATCTGACAGAGCTGGGGGTGTAATCCGCTGTGGATCTACATTCACAAGTCTAATCTAGAATAAACTCAAGCTTCCTTTGAGTACCAGTAGGTACGTTACTGGGATGCAGTTCCCTCATTGAGAAGCAGGCTGCCAAAGTTGCCTGGTGAGGTCACATCTGGAGCACTGTGTCCACTGCTGGGTTCCTCAGCACAAGAGGCAAGGAGCTGCTGGAGGTGGTCCAGTGGAGGCCATGAGGATGCTCAGAGCTCTGGAGCATCTCTCTATGAGGAGAGATTGCGGGAGCTGGGCCTTGTTAATCTGGAGAAGAGCAGACTGAGAAGGGATCCTATCAATGCAGATCAGTATCTCCAAGGTGGATGCCAGGAGGATGGGGACAGACTCTTCCCACTGGTGCCCAGTGAGAAGATGAGGAGCAATGGCCATAAACTAAAACACAAGTGTCAGCTCAACACGAGGAAGAACTTCTTCACATTGAGGGTGTCAGAGCCCTGGCACAGGCTCCCGGGGGGGGGTGAAGTCTTCTTCTCTGGAGCCATCCCAAACCCACCATAGCCCCGTTCCTGTGTGCCCTGCTCTGCATGCCCCTGCCCTGGGTCATCTCCAGAGGTCCAGATGGTTCTGTGTCGTCTGGGACTGTCTCTGCCCTGTGCAGGACTGAGCCCACAGCCCATGGGAGCAGCGGCTGCATCCTCAGGAGCACAGATTTGTTACCAGGGAGGATGCAAATGCAGCCAAGCTCCCCACTGCCCTGCTGGAGCAGCCATGGCAGGGGCTGATGTGTTAGGCACAGGTGCTAATTACTGGGAGCCGGTTTCCCAAGCAATACCAGTCCCCTAAGGGGAAGTGCTGGGGGAGGCATTATTTTCCATCTCATCTGTTATATTTAGAAGGCAGGATGGCTGCCACCTGGGAGACCCCTGTGATTATTGACTTATGCGGGCGTACTAATTCCCACTGCTACCTCCTCACTGCTCTCCTCCCACTGCATTTGCTCCATTTAGATGTCAACTGCTTATTACCCAAACAGTAGGCTTTTATTTAGTACGCCAGGAGCACCCAGGAGCCCTGTGCTGAGATGAGGTTTTTTGCTCCGATGAACTGCACTAAGGACAAAGTCTGTGTCTATCCAGATAGGGAAGGACCAGAATGAAAACAAGCCCAGTACCTTGGTCTCACAGCTCTGTTGTGCCTGGGTGTACACAGTGTAGGGTTGTGAGTGGTTCAGAGCAGGGACTACTCCATGGGTGGTGTCACAAAGAAAAGGACACTTCACATGGAATCTCAGTCACAGATCTGAGTCGTGGAGCACTGCAATGGTTTAGGTTGGAAGAGCCCTTAAAGCTCATACAATTCCATGGGCTTGGATGCCTTCCATAGAGCATCTTACTCCAACCCCTGTGTCCAACCTGGCCTTGAACACTGCAGGGATGGGGCAGCCACAGCTTCTCTGGGCACCCTGTGCCAGCGCCTCAGCACCCTCACAGGGAAGAGCTTCTGCCTTATCTCCAACCTGCATCTCCCCTGTTTCAGTTTGAGTCACCTGCAGGTTTCTCAATCTTGGTATACAGGAATCACACCACTGAAGGTGACTTTCCCGTGCTGATTCCAAACGTTGCTCCCCACAAGATACAGGAGTTTTGAAAGGCTCTTGTGTGTTGCAGTGAATATGGGAAAGAAGCAGTGGTGGATAAAACTTGCTAGGAAGAAGCAAACTGATGTCAAGAACCTTATCTCAAGTCTGAGGTGTGCTTTGGTGACAATCCAAGCTGTGTGCATCCCCCAGCAAACACAGAGACAGGATGCAGGCACCACAGAGGAGCTGGACCTTGGAGCTGCCATTGAAAGAGCAGTGCCTTTTTCCATCACCCAGTGCTTCAAACGTGCCTCAGGGGACAATTCACCATCACGGATCTCCTGTAAAGCTTGCTCCAGGTGGAAAATGGCCTTGAGGACCCTCGTAGTCACCACAACACCGATCATCTGCCATCTTCTTTATCTACTGTATGTTGTTCGTATACCTGTGTGTGCGCTTACCCAGCCCAAGGTGTTTCTTCCCAAGGTGGCCAGCTCTGCAGCAGGAGGTACATGAGCTCTACAGCATCAAATAGCCCAAATAGACCTTTAATAGTTGAGTAGGAGGCTTCAGGTCTGTATATCACTGTGCCATTGATTTCAGTGGGCTTTGGATTGGACAGTAAGTCTTTACAATGTGTTTTACTTCCCACTTCCTAGCTCCTGGCTTTTTTTGGTTTAATGCAGGCCTTCTCACGTTCCTTTAACAAAGTTTTATGTGTTTTAATTTTCTTTTATTACTTTGGAGCCCATTTCCCACTGCTTCACAAGACAAGTCAATGAGACAGAGCTCCTAATAAACCTGCATTCATCAATGCCTTGTTTTATGCTCATCTCTAACTACTACCCAATCACTTGGACAACTGATGCTTCTGAGCTTGCAATTAGGCCTGTGCTTTCTGCTTCTGATGAAGGAAGATTAATTAAATCAGTGCTTTTCAGGACTGGGACAAATGCAGGCACATTCTTGGCAATTTTCTCCTTCCTTTAAGCCTGTAGCCTGTTAGTTTAAGACACCTGCATAGAACAAACATTTTGTCCTGATAGAAAACAATAAACTGAGATTTATACACTGGAACCTTATGGAAAAGCTGCTTTTTCCTTCCCCAAAATGCAAATTGCGGACTAAAACAACAGGAGATGAGGGGAAAAGTTGATAACCTTCCATCCAAAGAGTAAGGTTTCTACAATGAACCTTTCATTTTATAACCACACCTAAGAGAGAAGGAGATGCCAGAGTTTATCTCATGGAGCATTCAGACTGCTCTGTTGTGTGAAACCCCATTATTGCAATATCCTATGTGTCCACATGCACGTTCAAGAGTGTGGCTCTGAGAGGCTATAGCATAAGCAAACAAGATAAAATGGATAAAAGAAAGAGATTGATGTGGTTCCTATTGTATAAAGAACTGAGTTGCAGCAACGTTTTAGATATAGAGAGTGGGAAACGTGGTGAAGAGGCATAAAGTCAGAGATGAGTAAGTGTTGGTGTGCTGCAGAACAGGATCCTGGGACTATCTGTGCCTTTAATTTCTCTTTTAATTAATCAGCATCTTAGTATTGTGTGTAAGAGCTGTGTGCATCTCTTGACAGGGGTCTTTGAGAGAGCCTCTGTGACTCATCCACTCCTATGGACAAGTCCTCCAAAGTCTTAAGACTTTGATGGAGTCCTGTGTCCAGTTCTGTGCTCCTCAGCACAAGAGACAAGGAGCTGCTGGAGGTGGTCCAGCGGAGGCCATAAGGATGCTCAGAGCTCTGGAGCATCTCTCTATGAGGAGAGATTGCGGGAGCTGGGCCTGGTTAGTCTGGAGAAGTGCAGAGAGAGGGGATCACCTCCAGAGGGCCCTTCCAACCAGAATGGTTCTGGGATTATGTGATAAAAGAATCTGAGCTCCATTCTGCCCAAGGCAGTTTACCCACCATGGCTTCCGTGGTAACACCAAATGCTTCCCCAGTTTGTTTCTGCTCTGGTGCCAATTGAAGTGATTTGGGGGGGTTTGCAAGAGGACAATGCCCCTTTGCTGAACCTGAGGATAGCTCCTGCCTTTTCGTACATCCCATTTCTCTAGGACAGGTTTTCTGGGGGGAAAAAAGGAGCCCAGTTGATCTTTCTTACAGTCCATTTGTGTGAAGGAACATCAGAGATAACAAAAGACTAATTATTTTCCTACCTTGGCAGTTGCTAAGAGTAAAGTTCCAGACAACACAATTAGCTTGTGGCAGGTAGTCTCTATTTACTAATTACAGTATATTTAAGACCTTTGTTGAGGGCTGGCTGTCCGTGTCCCAGCTGCTGATGGAGGATCGTGGAATCCCAGCCTGGTTTAGGTTGGAAAAGCTCTTCCAGCTCCAACTCCTGCCACGGGCAGGGACACCTTCCATAGAGCACAGTGCTCCAAGCCCTGTGTCCAACCTGGCCTTGAACACTGCAGGGATGGGGCAGCCACAGCTTCTCTGGGCACCCTGTGCCAGCGCTCAGCACCCTCACAGGGAAGAAACCATGGGCTGCTTTGTCCATAGCATGGCCTTCTTCCATTCCTGCGGTCACTGCTATGGGCTCAGTGAGCCTTTGCTCATACCAGAAGGAAAACCCTGACTTAAAAAATGCCATCACGTTGGGTGGAACTCACCCAGGCTGGGTTCAGGACATCTCCTTGTGTGTTGTTAAGTCACCTTGATGTGAAAGGCCTAAATCCTCCTGTTCTTGAGTGTTCTGTTGACCGGTCCTTTGTTCTGTTGACTGGTGCTTTTGAGCCATCCAGAGCCAGGTATTCGGTGAGATGGTTTCACCTATTGGGTTTGGGTGGCAACTTCTAGCGATGCCTTTAGGAGTTAAGTCTGTGCAACTCTGCATTGATCCAATAACCTTGGCTGGGTGGTTCCTTGGTACGTGTCATTGTATTTCTAATGGGTTTACATGCAGAAATGCATGCTCAAAATCATCTCTTTAAGTACCAGTGACCAGGCATCTGTGCTGAAGTCCAGGTGAGGGACTGCAGATCATTTTCATTGTATTAAATATCTTAATATCAACACTATAAACTCCATAGACTGCCTAAGCCTTTGTGGAATATTTGCTCTCTATCTCCCAAAAGCTAATAATATGCATTCCGGTGCCCTTTCAGCAGTAACCACCTCTTCATTATCAATCTCCTGGTTGGTGTGGATGCAGCTGGCACCTTTCCATGGGCTTATATCCATATCAGCCAAGGTTGTGTTTTGGGAGCTCAGAACACATTTGGGTGCTGGGTAATGCATCTGTAAAGGTGCAGAGTCTCTGTTGGCATCTCTTGTCCACCCATGGCCTGCACATCGCAGGGGTTGTCTCCATCACCACTTGCTGGTGGCCCGTGTGCCAAAGGCAGTCTTTGGGTTGGCATTAATACCCCCTCATTTTGGAGCCTGTTTGTCAAAGTCAGTCATTGCATTTGCCGAGGCACAGATGGCGTGTGAATCCATGCTATTCCAAAGTGCTCCTTGAAGCCTTCCCTCCTCGTCCGCACCGCAGGAACAGTTTGTGTAAGATTTAGGGCTCCTTTCTTCACAGACATAGCTCAAGGAGGAAGAAACCTCAAGCCAAGGAGTGCGCTGCATGAGCCGGTTCCAAGGCAACGTGCTGCTTCATTCCTGTCAGCGCATCTTCCCTGGGTTTATGTTCCTACTACAGTCAGTGAGAGGTGAACCTGAGGCAGAGCACAGATACCTGTGTGCTCACTGTTGTGTTTGCTGTGCTTTGCTGTAATTCCTTCATTTGTACTGTGTTTTAAGGTATGAGGGGTGCTGGTTAAACACTACCTGCATCTGTGTCCTTTATCTGGGATGCTTTATGGTCAGGTTGCTCACAGCAATCTTTTGGTGAGCTTGAAGCAGAAGAGTTCCCTGGGTCTTGGTTAATTGAAATACACATCAAGTTAATGCGTTCATAAATGAGTCACTTATAGATAGGACAGTGAGGGAAGGAGCTTGGCAGGACTAACACTGAGAACTGGGAAGATGTACCCAGGCTCCTCCAAGTGTGCGATGTGCACAGACATGCATGAAGAATTCTCTGGCACCGCTGGAATAAGAGCAGTGGTAGCAGATGGATAAACACAACTGATAGGATGGAATCCAATTTTCAGTTTGAGGACAACCTTAGGAAATTTAGTAGTGTATCAAAAGACTCAGCTAATTGATACCCTTATCCACCTGAAGGCATGGAGCTGTGAGAAGACCCTACAGAAAGGAAGGCTTGAGTAGGATGCTACCTGATTTTAGAATCATGGAATCATCCAGGTTGGAAGAGAGCTTTAAGCTCATCCAGTCCAACCGTTCCCCAGCACTGCCAAGGCCTCCACTGACACACGGCACTGAGGGCCTTAGGCTACACGGTGTGTGGACACTTGCAGGGATGGTGACTCCAGCACTGCCCTGGGCAGTTCCAATGCCTGAGCACCCTTTGGGGAAGGAATTGTTCCTCAGCTCCATCCAACCCTGCCCTGGTGCAGCTTGAGGCCGTTTCCTCTTGTCCCATCCCTTGTTCCTTGGGAGCAGGGACCAAACCCCCCAGGTCCCTCAGCCATTCCCCATCACACTGTGCTCCAGGCTCTGCATCAGCTCCATTGCCCTTCTCCAGCCCCACTCCAGCTCCTCAATGTCTCTCTTGTAGTGAGGGCCTAGAACTGAACACAGGATTGGAGGTGTAAATTTTGGTCATATATATCTCTGAGCAATCAAAACTCAATTTCAGTCTCTGATTTCTTGCCCCATCTGGATAATTTGTGTTCCCTCCAAGGTCTGAAAGTGCCTCTTACTCCGTGTCCACACATCAGACAACCTGCACCTTGAAGTCTGCTTTAGCATTGCCACAGTCTAAATATAGCTATAACAAAGTGTGTCAGTGTTGTAGACCATCATTACCTGAAGTAAGATGTTTTCTGATCCACAGATGAAAGGGCTTTTTCAGCACAAAGCGATGCTATTGCTGGAAGTTACTTCTTTTTGGGCTTTATTGACATTCTATGAATCATTTGGAATATCTCCTCTGGTTTTCTGGTTAATGTTTCGTGTGCTACACCCAGACAACATTGATAACACACACTAACTCTTGCCACAGTCTTTGTTTTGTAGGTATCTGTGATTCTCGAGCTTTCAGAAAGGCTTTTCATATGGGGAGGCTGAGGCATAGCATCCCAGGTTGGAAGGGACCTCAAGGGTCATCTGGTCCAACTTCTCAAGGCAAAGCATGACCTCAACTGTTTGGCCCAGCACCCTCTCCAGCCGAATCTTAACTGTGTCCTATGTTGGGGAGTCCATCACTTCCCTGGGGAGATTATTCCAGGGGCTGATTGTCCTCGTGAAAAGTCTTCCAGTTGGAATCTCCCCAGGAGATTTGTGCCCATCACCCCTCTTCCATGGAACCCCTTGTAAAACGAGAGTCTCCATCTTCCTTGTAGCCACCCTTTAAATACTGGGACATGGGGATAAGGTCTCTCCTGAGCCTTCTTTTCTCCTTCTGAACAAGCCCAGCTCTCTCAGCCTTTCCTCACATGGCTGCTCAGTGCTTGGATCATCTTTGTGGCCCTTCTCTGGACCCTCTCCAGCCTGGCCACATCTCTTTGTACAGCGGGGACCAAACCTGAACACAGGCATGAATGAGTATAATGACTTGCTTATGAATGTTGTTATTAGCATGTGCAGCTAAATACTTTGAGTAACCCTTCTTGGGAACAGAAGTGTTGGGCATTCTTTGTGTCTTCTCTTTTGCTTCCCTGTTGAAGAAGCCTTATGTGTCCCTGAGCTCTTACTGGGAGCAGATCTAAGTGGTATAAGAACAGGACTCTTCCCACTTTAGCATCATTCACAGCAGCCAAATGTTTCCATGCACCATTTAGGGATGTGAGCAAATATACAGGCACTTTAATCAACCCATAGTCTGGATCTGTAAAACTTAAGTCATATTTGTGCATCAAGTAGGAGAGGAGGCTTTGTAGTTGTAAAAGGCAATCTCAGTTCTCCATTCCTATCTTCAGCCAAATTGCAGAGGGTTGCTTTGATTTAAATCCAGTTTACTCAATACAGGTGGGAAATGAGAACAGAGGGATGTGTTGTTCCTCAGGGTCCCACCCTGCTTGTGTTCATTCACTCCATCCGTATCTGCATCCCATAAAGGACCTCTGCTGTGTGTAACGGTTATGGGTACTGGAAGCACTGCTGTAATCCATGAATGGCCCGATGTGAGAAAGGCTTTGACTCTGGCTGCCCTCATTCCATCTCCTCCATGGCCCATAGGGAAATTCAGGCTCCAGAACTGCCAGTCCAGCGTGAAATTCCCATTAAAACACATACAACTCCATGAGCCAGGGGGTATTAGCCATATACTCGGGCAGGTTAGCCCCACGTTAGAGTTTAATAGCAATTCAAATCTCTCTCTTTCTCTGATGCAGAGATATTAACGCTTTGATCAAGGCTCTTTCAGCTCTTCAAGCATGAGCAGCACCGATTCCCTCATAATGAACATGGGGACCCATGTGTCTAAGACATCAAAACGAAGCAAAATTCCTCCTTCTTTCATATGAAACCCTCCAGTCTCCTGTTCAAACCTGCCCTTTTCATCTTCTTCACAGTTCTTGTTAGGAAGGAGCAAAGCAATTAGGGATGTTGTGTTTGTAAGGCTAACAATAATTAATGCATTGATTAACAGTAAGGAATGAAGCAATCGGAGCAGAGAAGAAACCCAAACCCATTCCTACAGGAAACTGTTCCCTAGGAGGTTTCCTTCTGCTCCCGAAATATTTACTTGCAATCAGAAAGACCTTCTTGTGGAAGAATAAAACCTCATTTTCTCTGCAGCCTCATGGGCAGAGGCATGTTTTTAATCAACATAGGGAAAGATAGCTCTCCTGCAGCCAGGAATTTGTATTCAGGAGCTTTACAGTGCTTACAAATCCCTGTGCCTTTGCTTTCCTTTTCTTTAACGAAGGCAATTTTCAGTCTGTCCCCTCTGAAGTCCTCATAGTTTCACTGCATCTTTCCCTCATCATTTAGATTGTGCAAGT
This sequence comes from Forpus xanthops, assembly GCA_032466535.1. Taxonomy (NCBI): domain Eukaryota; kingdom Metazoa; phylum Chordata; class Aves; order Psittaciformes; family Psittacidae; genus Forpus; species Forpus xanthops. The sequence goes on along the minus strand of JASSUY010019256.1, from coordinate 403 downwards.
GTTTTCAGCCTCTGAGCCTTAGTCATGATGGGGTTCCTCTGCTGTGCTCCATTTCACTCTTTCCATCTCATGACATGGTTTTGATATTCACTCTTCAGATGTTATCTTGGATGGAGGGACTCTGCTGTGGTCCTTCAAAGTGATGACTTCATGTGATGGCTTTGCCCCATTGTCAGAAGGGACCCTGTGAAAAGAGATCCCATCCTTTGGGATCTGGTTCTCATCCCTGTTGTAGGTGGTTTTCCAGAGGTGTTTTGTTGTAAGGGTCTGTTCCTAGATCAATGCTTTATAGAGAGGTTTGCACCAGTTTGAGAGTTTGATGAGCATCATGAGACCTCACGTGGAGTATTGTGTGCAGTTCTGGTGTCCTCAACATAAAAAGGACATGGAACTGTTGGAACAA
>JASSUY010019253.1:8335-36042 GCA_032466535.1 Forpus xanthops | reverse complement strand
CCTTGGCCAGCCTAAACACTCCAAGCCATAACTATAAACACTGGTGTTATCAGCACTGTTCCCAAGCTGAAAATCCATAACACAGTGCTACACCAGCTACTACTTAAAGGGGAAAAACAACTGCTACTGCTGAACCCATGACAATGGTATTTCTATAGTTCTAGTTCACAGCTTCTGAAGCCAAAGAAATACAGGCTCGAATTTGAGCAAAGTTTTGTTCATCTGTGATCATCTAAGCAGCTGCAGTGGGACTCAATAAAAGAGCTCTCTCAAAACCAACTTAGAATACCAGGATAACATAAGGAAGGACAATGGTGCAGTACTGTGTAAAACAGTACTTTACATCAACCTGACTGTGATAAGCAAGTATATATGTGTGTGTATGCATGCTCTATCTATATGGCAAGCACAAAGAAATCAGTGTTAGTTCAGACTTCAGTAAAAAGAGGGCTAAACTCATTCAAATTACTTTGCATTTGGATAAACCACTTCACTTGAGCAAGCGCAGATCAGCTGTGTCTGAAACCTTAGCTTTTTTTTGACTTGATCTTCTGTTAACATGTGCCTCAATTAAATATTTTTTTGATTGAGGAAGAGGGAAAATATTGTTCTGATGCAGCTGTTAAGCTTCAATATGAGAAGGGTTATCTGAGTTGCAATGTTACTATGCTGGGACAACTTAGAATCATGGGAGGAATGCATTCTTTCATTTTTCCAGCTACACTTGTTAGTCTGATGGCTAAAATCAGGCACTTCTCAGGGATTGCAAGTTCAAATAATCTCACTTTCAATATTTGCCTAACCACTAGGCAAAGTAAGGAAGTATCATCCTCAGCATTCTTTTGCTTGTTCACCTTTTATTGCACATACCCTAAATTAAATGTTTTGATACATCTTGCCTGAACAAAATTCAGTGCTTTGCTTGGGTGAGAGAAGTTGCACATTTTAATTTGGGCTTTATCTATCTAGGTGCTTTTTATTAATTTTGTGCCCAATTTTTCTCATTGATTTAAAAAATTAATTAGGAAGAAATTAATGAGATGTAATTAATCTGCTAGTACTTGTGGGACATCATCTCTGTTTTAATGCCTAGAAGCTGGAAAAGCTCTATTCCAATGAAAAGTAAAATCTTGTCTTACCAGCAAACTCACAATCCCACTAATTTCTACAGACTGACTGCTGAATTACAAGATTAATACTCCCCACCTTCCAAAACTTTATTCATATCAGGCTCTCAGATAGGTAGTAGCTAGATACTATATATAAAAAGCTCATTTTTATATTCTGTATCTATATGTGCACAGACACTTCAGAAGGTCAGTGTAACAGGAAATGAATTTAAATCAGGCATATGCTACCAAAAATTACTTAGAGTATTAATGAAAATCAAAGGTCCCAAGAGCATAATTACAGTTGGCATGCAAATTTCATTCTTTTTCATAACACAATCTTTATGGTTGCTGAAGCAATATCACTGTGCTGTGACAGCAAAACATGAGATTTAATCTAGACATATCTGTTCATCCAATCAGCCTGCACAATGCATACAATGAGGATATTTGCACAATTTACAATAGAAAGAAATTTAAGTGCAGCTTTGTAAATTGCAGCTAAAATTATGTGTTCCTGTAGTCAACGGAGAGAGGTACAATCCAGTGAGTAGGTGACTTAAGGTTCAGAAGGTAAATGCCTGAACTATGAATACCTCAGAAAGCATGCAAACAGCATACCTACACACTGGGCAGATAGAAGACACATTATGGTCAGATGTGAATATGAATATAAAAGAGCTTGCGTTTTACTGTGGTCTTAGGACACTAGTAAAAATACATAGGTCATGAATCCAAGGCTCTTATAGCAATAGTTATACACTGGAGTAAGCATTGAAAAATACAGCAAAAGTCAGATAATGTCTGTAACAATGCAGACAAAGGCACACAGTCTCAGCTAATCACTTGAGTAGTGATCAATGTCATTTCACATAAAATAAGCAAAGGTGAAAATGAAACATTGACATTGTGAAAGCTTGATTAAATCTCAATCCAATTAGGTTAGCACAGTTTAAGGTAAGAGCACAGGTGGCAAATCATCTGACTCTTGGGTCAACTCAGAGAAAAGATACAATTAGAAAGACAAGCATAGTGCAGCCAAAATAATTCAGAGTGGAAAATTAAATGCTTGTTAACAAAGCCCTGATAAGTGTTAGGAATAATGTAATTATATTCAATAACTGCTGATTTGGATTAAAATTATTCTGTTCAAATTTCTTGAGGTAATACAGAAGTTGCAGTTGTTTTCCTCTGTTCTTCATTTAAAATTTTGTCTATGTGTTATTGAATTCATTCATAGTCTTGCAACTTTTTCTTACTTGAGTTCTCCCTCCATACTCATATACCCAGACTGTGCCACTGCTTCTTCCCCCGTAGCATTTCAGTGTGCTTTACTCTTTTATATATTCTATTCTACATATGTCTATATTGCTATAGGATCTGGTTTCTTTCCAGTACTGCATTATGTATTAATTAATATGTTTTAGCAGAGCACATTAGCAGCTTTAGTCAGGTGCAAATTATTTGGCTTGATGCAAAAGTAACTAGATGAAATTTAACACCCGGTTTTGAACAGATTGAATAATCTATAGGTCTGTTTTGGCCTTAAGCTCTGTGGTTATACCTGAAGTAGCAGATGGAAGAACATGGTGATGATCAAAAGGTGATGTAGGAGCATTTGACATGCACCAGGTCCTACTCAACATCAGTTCAAATCCATATATTTCTCTCATAAGAAATTAACAACATCACAGGGACTTTAATGAGATTTCTAATGTAAACACACTCCGTGTGACACTTTTAACATCTGATGTCATATTCAACCTGTGAAACTATGACCACATTGTAGTAACTCATTGTAGTAACTCCTGATTAGCTGTCTCACATAGGCATTGAGAAACCTCATCCTTCTGAGAGGTCTGACCACATTTAAAAATAAGAACTATATTTCTTGTCTAATTCCACAGAAATGCTTTTTCAGATCACTTGAACCCTGACAATTAACAACTTAAATACGCCTGAAATCAATAGGTGTAAAATTATTAACCTTTACAGAGACCTGTTGGGTCAGCAGAGAATGAGTTTGCCTACTGGATTCTTACTGTTGACAGCACAATTTTCAGTGGTTACTATCAGTTAAGCTTTCCAGAGACTGATAGTTTTGTTTTGCTTTTTTTTTTATCTACAGTGAAATCTTGCAGGATTTGTACTGCATTCTTGCAGCCATGCCTCTTTTTCCTGTTCTTCTTTATATTTGACCTGCGTTTGGTTTTCTAACTGGCCTTGGTCTTTCACCAAAATGTCTTTTGTCACATTTTCATATTTGCAAGTCAAGACAAAGTCCTTAGGTTTAAGTAGAGCCCATAACATACTCTAGTAAAATGGCTAATAATATCAACACTATTGCCCAGATAAATTATGTTCAAATTGAAATATCTTTTTCTGATATCTGAATGCATACTTCGTTACATTAAATTTGGAATATATTTTGTTTTCACAAATGAACTGAAAAGATGATCTATCATTAACTGTATATCTACCAGCTAGATGTTTCTATTGAGATATAAAGTTGGATTTCTACATCACTCTCAATGTAGCATGATGCAAATAGGTTGTAAAATTCAGCTGGGCCTGTTTGAAAATATCAGTGTGTATATTTAGCTTCCTGGGTTTTTTTTTTGCATTTCTGAAAGACATATACTAAGCTTTAACGGCCCTTCCAATGTAAAGCAACTGCTTTCCATGTCAAATAAAAGCCCTTATTAGTGTGAGGTTATGTGTCAGCTACTAAGAAGATTCTGATATGCTAGTAAACTAATAAATATTCATAAATAAACTTCAGCTAGACAATGCACACATTTTACAAAGAATGTTCTATAGTCTTAATCCAGAGAGTGCTGTAGTAATTAACAGATAAAAGAGGAGGTTCATTAAATGAATATGCAGTGTCATGAAATCAGAACTGTGCATTGATCACTGCTAACTTAAAGATTTTTCCTTAGGTAGGTTATTTTGACACATCATTTATCACTAGTCCTATTTTTGGATTTTTAATTAGCAGATCACCAGCCCCTTATCTCATTAACTTTGCTTGTGCAAAAACATCATTTTTAGAGATAATAGCCAGGTTGGAATAATCACTACTCCCAGTTTCTTGAGCTGCAAGGAAGGACAGGACCTCAGCTTCTATGACATGAAACTATATTTCATACCAAGCAAATCTGACCTTGACTCAATACCATGTGTCTTCTTTTCCAAATAGATTCCTTTTAGTTACTTTTCCAAGTGCATTAACCTCAAAACATGCACCTTTTCAAAGACAGCTGAAATGTTTCCCTAATTTATCTTAAATGTTTATTTCTAGCCCTCTGTTTGGAAAAATGTTTTGGAATATATTTCAACAGAAAATTGTACCTTGATGTGTGTTTAACACAGCTTGCTGTATATTTGTGAGACAGGTTTTTAAATGATTTGCCTTTATAGCCTTTTTATGACAGAAAACAGCATTACCAGAAGTTAAAATGAACCAAATAAAAATATATTTACGCTTATGTTTGTTAAGCATACAGTCTTAAGAAACTAATAAGAAGCAGACAATTGACAAATCAATGAAGTATGTTTCTTTCAATTTGAAGTGCCTATTTTATTGCTTATACTATTGGAAGGTATGCTCTACCACTGGTGATGGATAGAAGTATATATCATGTCTTAGTATTTCAAGGCTATATAATTATCTCTGTAATATGTATCCTGTACTTTCAACATACTTCTTAAGGTTTTAGGCTTTCCTGTTGCAGTACCTACAATTAAATCATTTTAATGTCTTTTTGCAACAATGAAAACATTAGGCTAGCGTCGATTAAATGGCCAGTGAATTAGGCAGATGAACAACATTTACACCCCTGGCTGTTGTATCCAATTAAAATTCCTATCAAATGAAAGAATTGATTACACTTTTCAAGCAGAGAGTTTTGCATCATGCATGCAGTCTAAATAATTTACATTAGAGCTTTCAACACATTTCAAATGCTGTCATCTCTGCCTTGTGAAACACTTCATGGCATCCTAAGACTTACTTTCATTACATACACTGATTTTGCATTCAATGCTAAGCCAGAAGTTCAGAATACAATCTAAGAAGGTCATAATTCTGCCACTGAAAATAGTCTGGGGAAAGGTCACTTAATTATTCTGCATTTTATGATGTTTATAGCTATGCTCTGATATGCAGCCATCTGTATGCAATCTCATTAAGCGCTAATGTTAGCTTTGTAACGAAAACAATCAGTTTTCAGACTTAAGATCTAATTATATTATTTGCAACATATTTGGTGTAAAAAAAATCAAGAACACAGGACTTTGTCAAGATGAGTACAAAAAGCCTGAAGATTATCATTAAATTATCAAATTAATGCAATGGATGAGAAAATGAATTTGTGGGAAAAATATCATTTGCTTTAATTATACTGGAGTGTTTAAATTTAAGCTATCACACACATATTTGGAAAGACTCATTCAGACTCTTTTACAGTGAATGATACAAAACCAGAAGATGTGCTAACCTACTGTGTAGAGTTTGGATCAAGCAGAAAGGATCTTATTAAAATCTGACTATTTTTTTCAAGAACAATGGAAACACTAGTGTCTTCATAAAGAGTTAAGGTGCCTAATTCCACTGGTAAACCTCAGGAATTATAGCAGCTTTTTGTACTTCCATCTCGAAGTATCTAAATTAAATCTGAGATCAACAGTGAGGGTTTTGCAAAATGTATATTTTCTTTATACTCAGACCTTTGTTCACTTGCATCATCTGAGTTTGATGTAATCATGACAAATTGCCACTCTCATGAGAGTAAATTTCCATAAATCGTTTAATTTTCAGACTCTAAAAAAAAAAAAAAAAAGATACTGCTGTTCAGATAACAGAAAACTCAAAACTTACCAGTTTTCACTTGACTTTCATTTGTGCAGATGCCAGCTGCTTCCCAGCTCTTTTTGGATCAAAAAATGTAGAGCTAGGTTGCTACCAAAATTCTTTGATATAAGGGTACTTGTTGATCCAAAGCATGTCAACTATTGCCTAGTAAAGTCAAGCTATTCCAAACCAAAATTTCCTTTAAAATGATACCAGTGCATAACTTCTGAATTTCCAGACACCTGCATTGAATTTGCCCAGAAATGGTAATTCAGATTGAGACAAGGGGGGGTAAAAAAATTACAAAATGAAGCATATAAACCTTTAGAATGAATTTTGAGTAATGTTAAGTTTGATGGCTTTGTAACAGTAGCAATGGAAAATTGCTGAGATGCATGATATACAGAGAAAAAATATACTGTACAGTTAGAAAACATGCTGAGAATTCTTGTACAAGACAAACTGTTGTAGTTGATGTAGTTTAGGCTTTTACGATCTTAGTACAAAATGAGTGTAAGAAAAACAGGCTACAAGAACAGGACGTAAGGATAAGGAGTATCTGGATGGGCTGCAGTTAAACTGATAAGTAGGAGGACAAGATGATTGTTATATCTGTGGTGTTAATGAACCAATTAATCTGGTAAAAGCATCTACTACCCGTGCTTCAAAAGCTGCCAGCAGTGATGAAGATTATTGGAAGAAGTAAAGAACCCCAAAGACCCCACCACATTTTTGTACACGTCTAGGGAACTTTCTGGAAAATAATGTAATCCATACATAGCCTCATGAATGCATATGTATGCTCTGTAGCTATATAAGGACACCTTAGGAGGAGCCATCCCTTGTGTCTCCCGGTGCCACAATAAGGAATATCTGCTTGTCAACTTAAAACCTCGTTGGCAAGTTTGTTCCTGGAGTTTTCTCCGAATCAATGAATCTCCTGAGAAAATGTCTGTTTCTGGAATTTTGCCTTATCTTCCTCTGATTTAATTAAGTTCTTTTTTTTTTTTAAATATTTTTTTTTCTTTTTTTTTTTCTTTTTTTTATTTTTTTTATGCAATAAGCTAGTTTCTTCTCTTCATCCCTACCTTGGGACATAGCTTGTGGGTATAAGAGGATAGGAGATCAACTTGATCCAATCTGAAAGAAGTGAGAAACTGGAATTATTCTAGATGTGCGTTAGACTGTCCTTGGGTTTTTAAAAGGGACAGTCCTGCTCCCTCCATTACTCCCAAGGATATTACTGTGATTACCCCATGACTCTTGGGCTGTATCCCAAGTGGGTGGAGGCATCAGGACTTCTCCATGAGGTAGATGCCTGCATCCCAGAAGAAAAGTGGGCATAGATGGACTACCAGAAGAAGAGCAGAAGGCCTTTGGTCCCACATGAGCATCAGCAAATTTGGTTCATACTTTCTTACATACTGTGGCAGTACATGTGTGCAGTGGCTCTGAAAGGATGTTAACATCAAATGCATTTCAATGTCAATACATGCAAATAAATGTACACTTGAAAAAAACTCAATGTTTCTACATTTTACAATATCTGCAGCAACACAGTAATCCTAGCATCTATACAGCAGCATCTAACACCAACAACGCAGCATCTAACATCTGTAGTGACATAGCAAAGGGACCTCAGATTAACAACAGAGCTTAGAATTCTAGTGCCAGTGCCACCCAGCAGCTATTCAGAAAGGCTAACAAGGCGCTACATTACAGGAGGCATAAGAGACTGAATACATAAATAGAATTAAATTGTCTTTCTACAAATCAGTGTGTGACGTAGTCATGTCTTGGCTACAGTACTGGTCATCTTGTCTCAGGAAAAGTACTGTGAAGGTAGAAGCAACTCACAGACAACTGATGAATCATCAAGAGCATCTCATAAATTAAGAGAGAATGAGAAGATAAGGATTGTTTATTTTGGAAATAAGAAAAGACATGATCAAAGTATCTGAAGTATTTCAAGCGGTGTCTAGAAGAGGCTCTAAAAGAGTGTGATTGGAAATTACTTTTGTCCATGTCTGAGAGAACAAAACAAGTGTCTGTTCAATTAAATTAAAATAAAGAAGAATTAAACCCAACCCTTAGGGCCCTGAGGGCACTAGCATGCCCTTGTGCCCCTGCCTTGCCTCCCAGGGGCATTTCACCACCCTTTCTGTGTTCCAGAACCCCATTTAAGCTGAGCAAGTAGCTATCAGTCCCCACCGTAGTGGCTTCCCTTGCACCCAATTCACTGGATCATTGTGTGTATATCCTGGGCTGAACTAGACCTACTGCCTTGACTTCCCTGCTGCTTGTGGTGCCACTGAGGCCCATAGCTGTTGCCACCCTGCCCTGCCCTTTTAATCCCTCTGTCGCTCAGCACCCTATCAAGCTGCAGCCACCCTCAGCTCTTGGTCTTACCCCTAAGGGATCTGTCTGCCTGTAAGGCAGCCTGACAGCCATCTCAGATAACTTGTAGCTGGGAGCCAAGCTCATGGATCCTGCCCTGATCATGGAGGATGATCAGCACATAAAAGCAACCTGCTAGCAACCTGCACGTCCCCCACACCCACCTTGGTTCTTTGCTTCTGATGGACCACCACACCTTGTGTTCACAGCTTGCAGGGTAGACTTGACCCTCATCACAGAGCACTGCTATCCCAGTGAGCGTGGCCTTTTCATGACTGTGGCTCATATTATCCTCCCCTAGAAGTTGTCTACAGCCCCACAGACCACCCAGCACCTTTTACATCACACTTTCTGGTGACATGGCCCGCTTAACAGCATCATTAAAGGACAAGGGGCTTGATTCATGGCCAGATCTTGATGGAGCTCATAAGCATCCCCCATGGAAAAATCCAGCTTTCCTCTGCCTGACCTGCATGGCAGTTGCCCTCAGTTCCCTTCCCAGTGGAAGCAGCCCTGCTCTTGATTATCCCTGGCAGTGCATAAAAAGAAATATCTAGTGCCAAAATGTATAATTAATTTACGGAATTTGATGCCAAATGGAAATGTTGATACGAAGAGTTTATCAAGTCTCAGGAAAAAAAAAAGAGTTAATCTGGGTAACCACACTTAATTAATCTAATAAAACGTTAATTTTTATGGATGATCATTAGATCTTTAGGCTTCAACTAACTTCCATCAGAGGTAGGCAGGTGGATGAGATTTCTTGGAGATAGGAGGTTGTCTCACAGCTTGCTGTCAAAGAACTATCTAATAGAAGATACTGACTAGTAGATGTGTCAGCTCTTGTGTTCAAAACTACAGAACCAGAAAGTGGATAAAAAGTATGAAATAATTCACCTTCTAGTAGCCTGTTATGCCCACATGCTTCACATTTTCAATTAACAAGCTACTTCCAGTGCACTGTGGTTTTGTAAGGACAGATTTCTGCTGGGAATTCCTCTTGGATTTTTTTCATCTAGAAGCCTGTATTCCACAGTTCAAATGCTGAAGCTGTGTAGCTACAAATATATCATGTCATGGCAATTTGAACTGAGCTGAAGAAAATCTAAATTTCCTTAGGGCTTCTTTCTGTCTCCACTATTTCAGCACCCTTGATGTGTCATGGCTGTATTTGACCCTGGGTGTCCAAGTTATCTCGGTTAGAATGCTACCATGTGTCCCTGCACTGTAGTGTCTATCTAGATGACCTCCAGATGTTCCTTAATCATTCTCTGTTTCTGTGCTACATTAAACAACTGTAGTTTAAAAATGGAATCCTTCACAGACCAATGGCTTTTCTACCTATTCATTGTTATGAAAATCATAAACCTATTTCTTTGCAGAATAAGGAGTGGGCATTACTTTTACTCCATTTTTGTCTAAGGCACTACTCTCATGAAACTTCCCTCATCTTATAAAGCAGATCTAGAGGATGGCGATTCCCAACAGTATAAAGTTTTCGAAGCCTGCAAAAATTTGTGTATCTTCTGTAAAATGCATTGTTTCTGCCCTCTAAGACCTAAGAACCCCTTCAGAGCCTTCGTAAATAGTTGGGAGTACTTTATATTTGCACGGTTAATTTTCAATCACTGATACGCTGAACCCGTTAAGACTAAGCTCCAATTTTCATTTACCACCTTTTGTCTTTCTTTTATGTAAGTAACTCAAGTAACTCTGAGGGGAGAGAAGAATCATGGTGATGCTCCTTGAGTGGTCTAAGAAACCTTTTGCTTCATAAGCTTAGCATGCATTACCAAGAAGAAAATGACAGTGTTAAATTTAACCTAAAAGGTGGAAATTAAAGAAAAATAAAACATTTTATCATGTAGGACTTGTATAACTAATATAGCTTATCTCATATTCAGCAATTCCCAGATCAGAATCATAACATTTAGGCTTTGGGAGCTCAGCCTTGCTTTTGTCCATATACAACAAAATCTTACATTACTTATCAATAAAACCCAACAAATGTCTATTAAATGATAGGAAGAAAAAGTTCGCAAAACCAGACTCAAATTTGACAATTTTGTCGTAGTATTTTTCTCCAAGTAATTCTTTTGCATTGGAAGTTTTACTGCAAATAGTCACAATAATTGAGAGACTTAAACTGGAACTATGGAAGAACAAAGAAAAATAACCATTTAACACTTTTTGTCAAAAGGTCAATGTAAACAGGACTGGAATAACTATTATTTGATTTATTTTTTTTCCATGACCATGATTAAATGAAAAATCCTTTTGGCCTCAGTAAATATACACCGAAAGATATATTCTGCAAAAACTTGACAAACTGGAGCAGGACTTGGTGACCCTGGATTACATGGCTGAATCTGATGAATCTCTCCATGAAGGTGAATGGAAAGACTCCACCAGGGAATATGCAGATTAGGGCTCAGATGGCCCCAGATCTAAACTGGATTAAATTGCATTTAATATATTCCTTACCTTGCTTCACTCTATCTCTTATTCTCAACATGCCATCTTTACAAGGTTCAAAGCATAGCAAGAATATCTACTTCTCTGTAGCCTAGAGTTTTTAGGAATACAGTGGAACTTCTAAGGTGCAAGGACATGACTCAGGCAAGCTATGCAAAGTCCTCTATAAGAAGAGGTTTTGTATATGTTCCAATAATAGGGACCTTGAATCTGAGTGACAGATGCCCTTTCATAAATAATACCCAGTGACTGTGAAGGCCTGCCTTTGTTTGCATTCATTTTTAGTTGGGTACAAGGTACACAGGAGAAAAAAAAAAAAAAGAAGAATGAAAAGGAAATTAAAAAAAAAAGAAAAAGAGAAAAGTGAGATAGAGATGGGGGTAGACACATCAGTAAGATTTCTGTGAGATTGTTTTCATTCTATGCAGTTGGTTTTTTTCTGCACTCAAATAGCCTGTCTGCAAGCTGCTTCAGAGAGCAGGAATGTTTTTCCCCTACTCATGTTTGTTATCTTTTCATGCTGGTTGTACTGCCAAAACGTTACATATATGGGAAGAGGCCAAGAATAAGTGCGATATTATCATGGCAAGAAAAATCAAAGTTTATTTCCAAGAAATTTATGGTCTTCATGGATTGTTTTAGACAATCTATAGGAATCAGGAAGATTCCTGATTCAAATATATGATTTTTTAATTTTAATTATTTTTTTAGAGTATTTTGATTGTCTCCATTACAAATACAGACCACAGGTAGTTAGTCATGTAAGACCTTTAATTTCACAAAAACAGCATATAACAGAACAAATACTTCTTTAATTACCTTCTTACACTGTATATCAAGCAAACCTAGTATAAATCTGCGACTTCTCAAGTAAAACATGGGCCCATAGCTCTTATGTTTAGTATCACTTCAGTCCATAGCTTTATTAAAGAGAATAGTGACTTGTGGTGTTAAAAGTTATTCAGGAGGAGTCAGTTTGTGTTTAATACAGTCACCCTGAAAATCTTATTTGATAAGGAATTGAATATGGCTTTAGAGATGCTACCTAAAAGGAAGTGCTGCATTTCAAATTAATGATTTAATCTTTGAAAAATTACAACAATAAATATTAAATTTTTTAAGTGTAGTGATTATAAAGTGGGTATTATAAATAACAACATATGGCATCTCTGAGAGTACAAGGATGAATTAATTCCTGAGGCTTTGATGCCATTCATAAACCTCTCAGAGTTTAAGACTGCAGCTGAGTTTTTGAGTGAAATATAGCCTTGTGTTTACTCCAAGGCTATCTATTATGCTCCATGTTATTCAAATGTATTCTGGTGTTGATCCTCATGCTTTGCCTCTAAATTGGTTTTCCCCAGCCATTAACACAAGATGTAACTTTTTCCCTTAATATGAGTCCTCAATTTTTTTCAAGAGAATGAGCAAATCTAAGCAGAGACATTGCCTTATTAATGCCACAAATCACATGTTCCACCAATTCAGGGTCTTTCAATAATCATAACTGGAGTAAAGTGAGCAATTTTATATGGAAAGGAAGATTTAGGGACTTCTAATTCAGTATTTCAGCTGGATAAGAGAAACCAATTCTGGGCGGCCAGCTGGCTTTCCACAGATCAGCATTGATTTATGAAGTCTAAATAATGCTATTATACCACAATGACCTTCTTGAAATGGATCTAAATATAAAGCCACTGGAAAGAAGGCTCATCACCCTAGCAGAGACAGAAGAAAAGTTCCTGATATGGACTTCATACTGCCTTGACAGAGTTATGACAGAAATCAGAGTATTAACTGAGTAGTAGGAGGAGAGAAGATGTTGTAATGTTATATATTGCAGCACTGTCTATCATGATGGGAAAAACTGGAATACCATATTTGAAAAATTTTGAGTGTCTTTTGAGAACTGTGTTAAGAATGAACATGGCTTTGCTAAAGCAATATCTGTCCTCCATATTTCTCTCAGAAATGTTGTAGGACACCTATTGTAAACATTGCAGAAGGAATCTAAAGTCTTTCCACTATATTTAAAGCTCTTGGGTCAGGAAAATATTAATAGAATTCAAACTGACCACAACAGCAATAAGCATTTTATTTCTATCCAATGAAAATTAAATTGTTTATTGTAGAATCATAGAATCAGAATAGTTAGGGTTGGAAAGGACCTTAAGATCATCTAGTTCCAACCCCCCTGCTGAGAGCAATAAAATATAAATTCAAGAGTAATGTCTCTGTCTTAAATAACTTAAGGTGACAGATGAGCAGTGAAAAGCATTTTTGACTGGCTTCTGAAAGGTAATTTAGCAAGCCTGTGTTCCACTGAAAAAAATCAGTTGGACATGCATGAATAACTAGACTTCTGAGGAATGCAACCTCTTACTACAATTTCCCAGTTTTGTCACTTTTGCTTGAGTATTTATTCATCATTTTAGCTTCTGCCTGTTTTGGCAATTCAAACATTTCTGGGAATATTCCCAGAAATTAATGCCAACTGGCATTAAATGTTCTAATTCCTCAACCTTCAAAATTTGGGTCCGGAGGCAATCAACCCATGGGAAAGAAGAATTCCCTTGAATGCTGTATCCCCAAAACTCTCAACTTCTCTCCCAAACTATATCTAAGGTTTATCTGGGAAACTGCCAGTTGGCATGGATCAACTAATCTCTGCACTACATCTCAAGCAAAGAAAATACTTACAGGTTTGGGGTGGGAAGGCGATTTACTGGAGGTTTACTGGAGGTAAGTTGTCCACATCTGCAAAGGTACTTTTCCTTCTCTCCATTTACAGTAAGTAGTACTTACTGGTTTTCCACTGTAAATAGAACAATTGCAGCACACACTCTTAGCATTTCAGGTTGTAGTCTTGGCTCTTCCAGCATTCCAAGTATAGCTCTTGGTATATTACCCAAATATATGCTCTAATTTGTCAGAAAGATACCCAAAACTGTGGGACCTTCTGTGACTTTTTCTGGATCTGCCTATGCTGATTACCTTCACTGAAATGCAGCATTTGGTTTCATTATCATATTAGACATTGCTGCATTCCATGACCTGCCCATTGTCATTATAAATGTCAAATTTCTGATTTGTAATTTATAAATCACATTTTAACAATTAAAAATGTGCTCTTAGAAATCATGTAAGCTGTGCTGTTAGAGACCTCATAATATAAGGATTTTTTTTCCTGTACCTCAGCAAAATCTGACAGAGCAATCGGCCTTAGAAAAAAAAAAAGGCATAGCAGTTTTAATTAATCATTACACTGTTCAAAATAATAGCGGAAAGATGATCATCACCTAAATCCAAAAATTTGCTTTTCTATTTTCCTAACAAATCAATGCCATTTACCTCAACACAAAATGAGACTGTTCTTATTAACCTGGATTTATGCAATAAGTCCTAAAAAATAGATATATCCTGTTAAAAAAGATGAAAAGTTTCTCAAACTTATGAAGATTAAAGAAGATAAATGATTTTCAGATCACTGACTATAATGCTATATTAATGGAAGATTACTATGAAATACTGGAAATCTACAAGTAGTCTACAAGCATCAGTAGTATTATTCAGGTGAGGAAGACTTCTTAAACATTTTTGATTAAACTAACAGTTTTTCCAAGAACAAGGGTCAGAAACTTCATGGAATTACTTTCCTCCTTTGTAATTTGCAGTGAATGGTAAAATTGCTTCCTGTGTATTATCCTATTTCTACATCTGGTTGTGAATTGCTGCCATAAATAATGAAATAAAAAATGAGTTCATTTCTGTTCTGTATTATAAATGTGTTATTGTCACAGCACGTAATTACAATCATTCACAGTATGAACCTGAGGCCTGAATAGTAAATTGTCCTGAAAATAGTCTTCTTCTGTGAATTTATGAATTTCCAAGCTTACCTTTCATAATGATTAATACTGTATTGTCATTCAGCATTCAGGTCATTCAACAGAACAGCCGCCATGCCTCAGAAATCATGGAAGTGAAAGCACTTAATATACAATGAAAATAACATCTGATGACAATGTAATTAATGGATAATATATACCTTTACAGAATGAAGATGTAGGCAATATGTATAAGAAAACATCAAAAAATCTTCTAGCTACTACTGCTAAGAAGACAAAATAAAAAATTGGGTAGTCAGGGCAGGAAGAAAAATGTCTTTATAGTGTCACTTGATACTGTTTGTATTTGGAGAAAGAGTTTTCCATCGACACGGAAGGAACACGTACAGGTCAAGAAAACTATAAATACTGCATTAGCAAGACATTAGTAAACAGTGGTTAGAAAAATTGTACTTTGCAGCACTGAATGTTCAAGTTTTAAAGACAAATCTTTTACTATTAATCTGAAATGGCAATGTCTACCCCATAGTGAAAGATGTCCTCAATGAACCTTGAGGCAGGAAGTTTTCTGATATTTTATCTTGAGCTACTTTGCAGTAGTAGGGGCTCTATGCAAAAAGACATTCAGTAAAAACATTGAGCTGTACTCTACATTATACCCTTAATGTTTATATGAAGAGCACCAAATTAGGTATTGCTACACTTTCTCCAGTTTCCAGTGTTGAATTATTTTTTTGAGAAAAATATGAACTTTTTAAAGTTCTTTTCCCTTTTGTAAAATTCAGCTTTGTTTCCCAGTAGCTTATACAGAATTAAATGCAATGTCATAAAATGAGAAAAACCATTTTGTATGAAAGCATTTCATAGACCTTTTTTTTTTAAATGGTTCCAATGCAACAGAAAATTTTCAGCTGTCATTATTTGAGATTCAAAATTTGCTTGCCTGGGTCAATAATTGCACATATAGGTTCTTTTATTTTGGATTTTTTTATTATTTTGGTGTATTTTTAAGCTACTTTGGTAAAGAAATGCAAGAAATGAGTTTATTTGTTTTCAAATTATGCTGTCAATATGTTGGGCTTAGCCAGAAATTTTCTACTATGTGTTGGTTTGTCTATAGATTTAACAATAATAACCTTATAGAGTGCTCAGACAGCTGAACATAATACAGCTGGACCTTAGCCCTTGTTTATTGTCAAAAAAATATTAAGACTTTTTGAAGCAATGAAATAAAATAGGTCCAGAAATCAGATTATATTATGTTATAGTTGATGTGATTCATAATCTACATGTTATTTTAACCAGCCTTATCAATTCCTCTATAACTATCAGAACCATCAAGCAGGAAAAGAATATGAGCCAAGGATCTCGACACTTTATTGCTATGAGAACAGTATTACATCTAATACTCTCTGATCCACTTGCAAGAACCACTAAAACAGGTGAGATTATGGTATTTTGGTATTTTTATTTCTATTCTTCTACAAAATTTGAAATTAAAATGATCCTAAAACATACTCATTCTTTGCTTAAAAAGTCAGAAGCCTTTAGCTCAAATTCATTTCAAGATAAGTCTTGAATTGTTTCCTTTTTTTTCTAATACTAGATTATTTTTTCTTCCAACAATTTGTCCATTATTCTTATCTTTTTATGCATGTTGGTCTAATTTTGAATTTGTCAAGCCTACTTCTATACAGAAAAAACCTCTTAATTCATAATTCGAAGAGCACAAAGCCAGCAAATACTAAAATAACCCTATGTGCAACATCTATGACTAATTATAACTTACTCTCTCTGCAACCTCATGTTATAAAGAATGAGAATTTTTCTCACAAAGAAGAGGTTGCTACAGAGGCATGGATATTGTTTTGAGTTTTTTTTCTTCCGTGTTTGTTTTCTTAATTGATTTCAACAGAGACAGAAGTTTCAGCATGTAAGAGCTGTGAAAGTCAAACACAAATTCAACAGCAGTTTGCTATTCAGGAGTTTCTCTAGAGTACCTGAAGTCTTAGTAGAAGTGAAATATTGTGACTAGGGCAGAATTTTAAAGCAGCACAGAGGCTACATTTTGGATTTGGTGCAAGTCACAAGCAGGAATGAGAGTGCCGCTGAAGGCTGCTAGCTCTGCCATAGTGCAGTCTCACTTGGATCATGGAGGAAGCATTCTCTGTAACTCCCACATCACTTTCCTGCTACTTCTTCTCAGCAATAGATTGCAGTGATATGTAGGTACTGACTAAATTTACATTGGCATTAGTTTTACACTAATCTTCTGTTGGTTCCTAGGTAAGTACAAAAGTTCAGAGAGTAACATATGCTGCCATCTCCTTCTGGAATACCAGAACTACGTACTGCCTTAGCTAGCAGGTTAGCTTAGGAAAACATGATGTGAAAGTCCATTTATTTATAAAACATTATAAAAGAAAGAGTGAAGTGATAAAACATCCCTGATTTGTTCCTTTCTTTTAATGAACTTCTAGATCAAAAACAAAGTCAACATACTTCAAGTTCATAAGCTATATAGACAGTAAGTGACAGAGTCTACTGCCAGTTGCTATTCTCTTTGAGCATTTTTATCTTAGAGAATGCTATTGATGCCAGAATGGTATTTGAGATACTTAAGAATAACAGAATCCTGCATTAATGCAACACTGTTCCAGATTCAATCTGATTGCTTCTGTTAGTCACTGTACATGTAATATTTATGTATCTTGTGTAAGGGACTATATGGCATAAAAAAAAAAATCTGATTTCAGTTACACTGTATCTGCAGTATAATCTATAAAGTTTGCAACAGAACAACTTGTTTCCCTAAGGGCCTGACCAAGCCTAGACGGCTTCATTCAAAATACAGCCTCCTTTTTATTCTAAAGTGAGGAAGGCTGAGGACTGCAAGTCCCCAGGCGTGTCTGGCAGGCAAAGCATCATCAGAGAGGCAGGAGAATGAAAAAGGCCAAGACTGCTCTGGGTAGCTGAGAGCAGGAAAGTCTACCGCAAAGCAGCCTCTAGAGAGAAGGGCTGTAGGCAAAAAAATTACACCTTCCTTATCAATACTGAATCTGTAAAATTCTCGGCACCTTGCTATTGTCTTCTACTGTTTAAAAATTACTACTGTAGAAGAGGAGACTGGTTGTGAAGAAAAAAAAAAAAAAACACAAAAAAAACCAAACCACCAAAAAACAAGTCTAAGAGAATTAAAATAAATCTTCAATAATCCCATTTCATTGCTTAGATGTTGGGGATTTTTTAATTTCATTTGATGCCTGTAAAGGAAGGAAACTAGCTTAGTCTTCTGAGAAGAGACTTAAGAAGTGGTGCTCAATAGCTACTTACAACTTCCTAAGCAGTAATCAATAAACATTAGAAGCTATGTAACTGCAACCTGTCTAAAATGTCTTTATATATAATGGAAGGAAACCTGTCAAGTCCTGCTGCCTAAACATAAGCTCCTTCATGTAACAATAAGGTATAAGAAAGAATGATTAGCAAATAAAGTAGTCAGATAAGAAAGTAGGTTTATTTGCTTTTCCATTAAGATCTTGACACAAAGTATGTCCCATTTAATTTTATCATTTGCATAGAGTTTGCTGTATTGACATATAAGAAAGATTATACAGAGTATGTCAATGCAACGTCTAAAAGATGCTTTACACTGGGAATAAAACATGCAATCTCTGATGAAGTGTACAGTCCTAGAGATCGTATCATGTGTTTTTAAATTCAGTGTTTGATGGTTAACATTTAAAGCTGCATTTACAATTTTTAAATAAAGGTGTAATTGCATTATGTACTTATTCATATTGGAAAAAGAAATAATTTGCATATATGAACAGTCATTTGAAAGGAAGAACATCACATAAATAGAACAAGCAAATTCCTATTACTCATTTTTATTATTATTATTAACATTTATTATTTTTTATTTCCTCTTTTCTTTCTTCTTTTCTTTTTTCTTTTTTTCTTTCCTTATTATGCTTCCATTTTTCATTTTCTTTTTCCCTTTACTTTCCACTTTTTTTTTCCAGTTCCTTTTTTGTAGAGGACCTCATTCTAGCTCAGTAAAATCCCAGCACTGACAGTTTACACTGCTGTCCATTCTTGGAAAAAACAAGGAGTTTCTATATCTCCATCTGTAAATAGTAGGTCATAGCATGCATGCTACTTAATACTCAAAGCTTATCACTAAATTATTATCTAGGTTAGGTTTATGTACATTTGTATAAAAGAAGCTTCACAATATCTAGGACATTAGAAATGGACATTATCTAGGCTTATGCTTTATGCATGTTATGCTGCATGTAGCCTTACAAAATATCCCAAGAAATATTGAAAAGATGCAGTTGCTGTGGACTTTAGTAAGAAACATAAGAACTCTGACTTTTCAGAATTTTCTGGGTGTTTATATTTAAAAAACCACTTAGTTTTAAAAGTCTGTAAAATAAGTCCAAAAGTATAATTCAAAACTTCCTTTAATCTCAAAACATTTTGTGTGAAGAAGCTGGTGTTTTGCAGGTTTTCACCATACATAACACAAATTTCCATTTAGAAAATATTCCCATTTTTCATTAAGCTGATAAAATTTGTGGATCTAAGATATAAATCTACTTACAATGGTAGGGTCTATTTCAGAACAGATGAAAGCAAAAAGGATACTCTTACTGGAAGCTAAATATATTTATCAATATGATCTAATATTCACTGAAGCAAGAAAGATGAAGCAAGATGAAGAAACAATGTACTCACCACCTGGGACAGCATCTGATCAGGAGTCATCATCACATGACGAAGAAGGAGAGGCAACTTTCGGACCTCAACCAAGCTACAGAATATATGAAAAGACTTTACCTGTCAGCCAGGGGAGCACACCATCACATGGTTGCTCCAATGCTGGGACAATGGGTGAAACATGTTGCAATTAAGTAAGCTAAACGGTTAAAGCCTGTTTTGTATGGAGGATGATGGCTGAAGTATAAATATGGTGAGGTCTGGCAGATTGATTATATCATGTTCCCACCAACCCGCCAAGGCACGCGCCATGTGCTTACCATGGTGGGAGCAACCACTGGACAGCTGGAAACATGTGCTGTGTCCCATGTCACTGCCCGGAACACTATCCTGGGCTTTGAGAAACAGTTTTTTTGGCAACACAGCACCCCAGAGAGAGCTGAGTCAGACAATGGGACTAATTTCCGAAACAGTCTTACAGGCATTTGGGCCAAAGAGCATGGCAATGTGCTGGGGCTTGGTCTATGCTTACAGAGCCCTGCTCAAAACTATCCAGCACCTTTAAAAGGAAAAAAAAAATGTCCCTGGACCTGAGAGTGAGGTGGCAGACGGCGCAGCTACTCCATCTCCAAGCACAGCAGCATCATTTCAAAGTTCTGGAGTTTTTGAATGACCTTTGAGTACCCTCGAGACCTGCCTGCTGATTGTGATGGGGATCACCATGTTGGCACGCATACAGTTTTACCCATGACCATTTTGTTTGGTCCCAGGAATTAAGCACAGTCAGGTTTGGGCCTTTCCTAGGGTTAGACAGCTATGTAGGAGGACCAAAAGATTTTCCTCCAGGCTGGACAGTCATGAATGGCAGGGTGTGTGGAACACTGTGGGAGAGAATCTAGTCCCCTGGGCCCCTCCAGTGCTTTGGAAGCATCGGAGATGGAAGGCAGCTCTATGGAGTCCCCAGTGACGAGCTGTGGAAACTGCTGGAGGGGAGGGTGAATTATTTTGAGTCTGGTGGGCCCATGACACTTCAGACCATCAGGGCAGATACATAACATACAGGTGGACTCATGATGGATGCGATGTTATTGCCCAGGTTGTAAAACTGGGGGCAGGAACCCAGAAGATTTAGTTCACAGCTTGGTTGTCAAGTGGTGAGTGGTTGTATTCTCTTCCCTTGTATTTCCCTGGTCATTATTATTGTTGGTGGTAGCAGCAGTGGTTTGTGTTACACCTTAGTTACTGAACTGTTTTTATCTCAACCCGTGGGAGTTGCATTCTTTCAGTTCTCCTTCCCATCCTTTCGGGAGCTGGGGGCAGTAGGGGGAGGGGAGACTTCAGAGACTGTGTGATTTCTCTGAGTTACAGCTGAGCTTAAACCATAACAGTTCTTTTTGGTGCCCGATGTGGGGCACAAAGAGTTGAGACAATGACAGGATTCATAGTCATTCATTTCAATGATGATTTATTAGCTCTCAAAGTTGTTGCTCTTGATTCTTTTGATTTCATAGTTTCAGCAAGTTGTATCTTATTTATAGCCACTATTTGCTGTCTTAGTGTTTATCAGATGGGTGTCTTGGGCTAAGGTTCTTGTTTCATTGTATTTTATGGTAATGACTTGCAATACGGGTGGGCTCCAGCAGCAGGCAGGATTGATGTGGCTGTGGATTTGTACCTGGCCATCCTGTTGCTTGTCACCTTCCTGGCTCTCTTCCTTGCCTTCCTCTTTGAGAGGCTGAGGGAGGCCAATGGAGAGCAGCACCAGGAGCCACAGGTAGCCAAACCCATCTGGGAGAGCAGTCCCAGGGACCAGGAGGCTGGGAGGAAGCAGCTGCTTGTAGAGGATGTAGGAGTGGTTGAGGAGGAGAAGAAGGCTGCTGCTGAGCAGTAGGAGAAGGCAACAGAGGAGCTGAGCCCAGCAGCCGAGCCGATAGCATCTCCCAGGAGCTGCCAGCTGAGCCCTGCAAGCCTGAGCCCCAGGAGGATTCAGGAGACCATGCAGCACTTCCCAGCAAGGCAGAGGAGGAAGATCTGGACTCAGAAAGCCCTTGGTCAGACTAAATATTTGACGAGTAACTAAAAACATAGGTGCTATCAGCACTGTTCCCACGCCAAAAGTCAAAAACACAGCACTGCATCACCTACTAAGAAGGAGAAAAAATGACTGCTACTACTGAACCTAGGACAAGTGACAATCTCAGAGGTTAGCTTAAGTCATATGATCACACACCAAGATATGTATTTGAAAAAGTTTGATTGAAGTTGGCATTTGCAAATAGTACCTGGGGTGGTGGTTCTAATTTTTTTCACCTGCATCTCTTGGTTTTCTTGGTCATAACTGTTGTGTATAGCTTTTTGAAGACGTGGCCAACATTATGTGATATCAGTGTTTCTAACACTGTTGCAATTGTTGCATAAAGTTGGCATAAAGAGTAAAAATATAACCAAAATAAAACTGTAGTAATATTATTTTCATCAGTGCCTGCATGGTTTTTATAGTCAACTACAGTATCTGCAAAAAGCTGTCAACATAAACTTAAGGCAGCATAGTAGAAAACAGAACTGCTATTCCACCTCAGCATGCAAAAAGAGAAGTAGACAGACAAATACAGACAGGCTAAGAAGGACTCCATCAAATAATTTATAGACACAGAATGTTGAAAACAAAACCCAAAACAGGCTGTTTAGATTTTAATACTAAGTGGTGGAAAAGCAAAGTTAAATAAAATATCTAGCATGTCACTTCTCTATGGCCTAACTACTTTTTTTGTGCTTGTAATATTAAAGTCAGAAAACTGTTAAAAGGCAGTTTGTGAGATCCCAACAGATGTGGTTTAGACACATCAGTTTTACTCATTTTCATGGAATTTGCTTTTTTAGTGTTCAGCAATTTGCTTTTAGCGTTTAATAAAATCATGGATTTAATGAGCAATCAATGTAGACAAAATGTACTCAAATTTAAGGAATATAAATAACAGAGGGAATTGTAGTAATTTAGAAATAGCTTTAATAGAGTTTTTGTCATTATTATGCAAATACTTAATCAGAAAAATCAATTCAAATTGTTTTGTAAACAAGCTGGTGAAAAAAGCTAACAGAACATCTGCAAAAATAATCTGAAAAATACACTGTTAGTATTCTGAAATCAGAAATACTACCAGAAGCTTTGAGATTAAACTGGACAGGAAACTAGTATGATAACGTAATGTCTATTTTGCAATTCAGTTTAAAATTATTGCTCTCCTCCATGCTACTTGAAAACTTCTGATGTATCTTTTTTTTTTTTTTTTTTTTACTTTATTTTTTAACTATAATCATGAGGAAGGAAATAATTTTTAAAGTTTTAGCTGGATATCTTGTCTGGACAAAGATATAAAACAGTATGATGATTGTTCAAGAAACCAAAAGAGTTAATTAATATCCTACAAAGATAAGAAACATGTAGAAAGGGATAAAGCTAAGAAGTGTAGACCAAAGATCTTGAAAACCTTAGCTCAAAAGAAATTAGCTATGAAATGTCCTCTTGAGAAAGTGTTTAGGTCTCATATCATCAATATACAAAGTTAAGACAGGTGTTATGAAAATACTATAATAGTTATGAAAAAAACTAATTTCTTCAGAATAAACATTTAAACATTAACTGTGATGGTTTTTTTTTATAAATGCTTTAAAAATGTGCGTGTAGAATTCAGTGACAGAGGCTTGAATTTTTATGCCTGCACAAAACATAAATATATCCCCTGACTAAAGCTTCAGTGACAAAGGAATATTTTTTGCCCAGTTTTTATATTATTTGAATAGAAAACAGCAGTATTAGTACAAAACCCAAAGCTACTTCTGAGAATGTGGCAACTGAAAACCTGGTATACTATAACCAAAATTTTAATAAAATCCATATATACATAGCCATTTATCTTGCAGGGATTTTGCTGGTTTTGTCATTTCTGTTTCTTTCCTGAAATAAAGGAATATTGTTTCACTCAGCCAATTGAAATCCTGCAAGAATTTAATGGAATAAGTAGGCTTCACTTACTGACATTTTATAGTACTAGTAGGCTATAATCATATTATCAGGTCAGTAGAAGACACTTCCTTTCCCATCCCCCTTTCCTCAGTGTATACTAGAAAATAACTACAGCAATAAATCACTTTTTCTCAGTGTAGCAAAACCAATACAAATGAAGTCAAATGTATCATAGCAAATGCCATTTTAAAAATGATAGCTTACTCATGAGATATGAAGACTGTATATCCTCCCAGCTTCAGCCTGACTTCTTTGCTTTTTTTTTTTTTTTTTTAAAAAAATTGCACATTTGATAAAGATTTTGAGATTTTTTTATAGAATTATTTTTGCTCACTTTCGCCTTAATATTCCCCAACACTTACTATCTGTGCACTGGAATCATTTTAAGCTAGCAATATAATACATACCAGGACACATTCAAAGGCAGAACTTAGGCAATTTTCCTTACTGACATAAGAGGAAGAGACCCACAGTGACCAGAGCCACTGTTCACTGGGCACAAAATAAGCTCTTGTGGTCTTAGATGCAATGAGGGAGATTTTTTATACAGATAGGGCAACACATTTTTGACCCAATATTCTTTTTATTTCACCTGTTTCTTCTCTATATTGATGACATTCATCTTCAGAATGTCCTCAGGTAATATGAATGGCTTTCATCTGCAATTCAGGGGACTAAAATGTGAGAGAGAATTCCAGTCACCTAATTGAAGCCATTTAGAATTAGATAAACCTGGTTAGGCTAGGTTAGACAAGACTAAAGTCACTGTCTCTCTTGAGATACTTGTGGAATCGCTATGGATTACTGAGAGAACTTACACATCTTGTTTACGTTAGTTCAGTCCAAACTTGTCATCTAGATTTAGACAATTATCATTTAACCTAAGTTATTTTATTCAAAGAAAAAGTAGGAACAGAGGATTCTAGGCTATCATCAAATACAAAAGTATTCTGCCACCATTATATCGGTCTATGTGAATATATATTCAAGTAGAGAAACATGAACTTTCCATTTTATTATTGTGTTTCATTTTAGTGAAGACAGAATAGCTTCCTTCTTATGGAATGGTTTTCAAATGGCTTGGTAATATTGTCTGGGTTTTTTTTTTTTCCTTTTTTAAGCCTTTGCTTTAAAAACAGTTCTACCTATGCAGACTGCTTTTGCAGATAGCATCCACCTTTCATATTTTCAGTTCACATATAACAGGAATATCAATATTTCAAGCAGATCTTGTTAAAAATACAATTATTTTACTTAGCTACTTAAACATGGAGTAGAGGAAAAAAAAACATAATGAGACAGCTATAATAATTATTTCTAGCAATCAGATTAAAGTAAACACATACGATCTGCAAGTCATAAAACATTTAAACATTGCCTTTCTAGCTAATTAGCTTTTTTATAGCAAAAAGGTATGTAAAAGTGCACTCTAAGAAACAAGTTATACAGTTTGGAGGCCAGCATTAAATTCTTAAAAAAAAAAAAAAACAAAAAAAACAAAAAAAACCAAACCAAACAAACAAAAAAAACCCATAAAAATATACATTAAAAAAATAAAATAATGAAAATATCTACTAAACACACGGAAAGATACAACCTTTTCCTGAAAATAAAGCCCTGTTTTCTCCTTTTCACTGTGATATATGCAATGCCTTCTATGAACCAGGTAAATTTGATACTAACAAATTGATGATCATCACAGAGTTATGTTCAAATATGCATTTGTTGGTTAGAAATATACCTATCAGAAAATCAATCCAAAATATTAATTCAAATCTTACAAAAAAATGCCATTTCTAAAACAAAGAATAGCTCATATCTAGTATCTCCTTAAATACTGAGTAAGTCTTGTTTTCTGCTGGAGGGCATTAGAATGAGACCATGAGTACAATATATTGTCAAAGTAGTTCTTCCCACCATTACCACAGGTCCTATAAGCATACTTTTTTTTGTTAACAAGATATTAGTATATGTTCATGTCCTGTATTCTTGTTGAAGAATTTACCCCTAAGAACTTTTATCCTCTTGACTATGTTCCTAGTTGATAATAATACAAACATATTAGCTATATCTAAATCATATGATGAATGTATGCCAGTGTTTAAAGACCGCGCTTTTCAGTAGAGTACAGAGCATGCCTGAGGTTTATTTCTGAGAAATGATACATAAAAGCACATGATAATAAAAGGTATGTGTGTAGCATGTAGCATCTATTGGTAATAATTATTCTTGAATATTTCAAGATCTTTCTTTCATCTTTCATAGGCACTTGTATAGAAGAAAATTTTTTCTAAGTATATTAATATATACAGAAACCCAGTTTTGGTCTAACAGAAAAAAGTGACTGATCAGATATTTGACAACAAGCAAGTTTTTTTCAATGCTTGCTTATTAAGTAATTAAAATAAAGCTTCATTTTGGCACTGTAGGGTGGATGGGAATAGGAGAAAAGAAATGAGAAGGAAGTAGTACCCTTGGGCAGGAGGTGTGTTGATGAGTATTGATCACATTTGTGTGGTGTGCTATTAAATATCCCTTAGGACGCAAACCTGAATGCAATGCAATAGAGCTTAAATAGCTTCTTTCCATGCAAACTATAAAGATTCATAAACCATCTGTGAAGAAGATCCCATATTAAATCTGCCTCCAAAGAGAGAGAGAAAAGGTAGCAATATGATCTTTCAAAATAAAAAATCAGCAACACAAGTACATCTTACTGCTCTATATGCCATTAATATTGAGCATTCATGGCATCTTCATGCCATTCTAGAGCTAGGAAGTCATTAGTCATTAGTTAGAAAGAAACCTGCATAAAACTAAATTTGTCTTGGTTGGAAAAACAAACATCTTGAAGATGGACATGGTATTATTCAAATTAATGACATTTGTGTAGCAAGGTTCCACAGAATCTGTAACTTTGATAAGCTCAGACTTACCATGTTTTTTCCATATGCTTCATCTTAAGTCCTACTTCCATACATTTCTGTTACTATAACTAATATTTTCCTTATATGTTTGCAATGGATAATACACCTAAAATATTGTACTTAGGTATCACTGCCAATCTGGCTGAAACTTTTTAGCAGTTCACTTGAAACTTACACTGATAACATTATCTCTGAGAAGCTATAACTGAAGGCTGATGTTTTATTAATTTTTCATATGCGAGGAAAAGGAAACTTTTTGTGATTTTATCTTTGTAAATAGCAAAATCCATATAATTTAAAATATTTAAATGTGCTGCAAAATGCTAGAGGAAAATGCTGGGCATTCAGAGCCTTCAAATTAAAAACATGATACAAATAAAAATATATTTGAAATATGACATTGTATCAAAACATTCCTAATTTTCCTATGATTTCCAACTCTGACAGCCTTCACACATGTTCCTTGAGCCTAGTTACTGCTAAGGAAAATTTCGAGCAATATGACACATCCATTTTTCCCATGGCATTTGATACTCAAAAATGCTACTCAAAAGGGTGGAATTATGAAGACAGATCATTAGTAAGAATTAATAATAATACATTTTTATCTAACATCAATATTTTTGTACTTTGAAGTTCTTTTGATTGAAAAATCTTAAATGCTATTTGTTTTATTCACCTCAAAGATCATGAGTGAAAAAGGTGGAACCCAGCTAATGAAGAAGGGCTGCATGGTGGTACTTATTGAATTTATATTTTCTATTATTTTGTACTCAAAATCAAGTAATATGGAAAAGGAATAAAAAGAGTTATATGATATTAACTTTAAACAGAATATAAATTGGGATGGTTTTGAAAGTAAGCTGAATCACTAAATTTTCCCATAGCTTTTTCTTTCATATACTGAAATATTTTATTTTTTGAGGTATGTGTTCAGCATAGCATAAGTAGTTGCAGCAAGATAGCTTGAAAACATTTACTTACACTTTTATCTTTGGAGATTTTTTGATGGGAAACAGAGAAAGCAAGCTGAATATCTTTTTTTCAAACATGGCTGTCACAAAATGCAATGTTTCATAAATTACAAAATTTTTTAGATGATACAGATCTTTTTGATATCAGTCATTCAAATGCATGCAAAACTGGAACTGGAAATTAATTTCTATTTTCTTATTATTTAAGACCACTTGCCCATTGTCATGGGCAAAGCAGCAGCAGTCATTTTTCCCCTTTAAGCAGTAGCTGGTGTAGCACTGTTTTAGATTTTCGTCTTGGGAACAGTGCTGATAACACCAGTGTTTATAGTTATGGCTTAGAATGTTTTGGTTTGACCAAGGACTTTCTGAG
>JASSUY010019251.1:0-11804 GCA_032466535.1 Forpus xanthops | reverse complement strand
TGATATGCTGGAGGGAAGGAATGCCATCCAGAGGGACCTTGACATGCTTGTGAGGTGGGCTGATGCCAACCTCATGAGGTTTAACCATGACAAGTGCATGGTCCTACACCTGGGTCGGAGCAATCCCAGGCACAGCTACAGGTTGGGCAGAGAGGAGGTTCAGGGCAGCTCTGCAGAGAAGGACTTGGGGGTGTTGGTTGATGAGAAAATGAGCATGAGCCGGCTGCAGTGTGCACTTGCAGCCCAGAAAGCAAATTGTATCCTAGGCTGCATCGAAAGGAACATGACCAGCAGGTCGAGGGAGGTGATCCTGCCCCTCTACTCTGCTCTTGTGAGACCTCGTGTGGAGTATTGTGTGCAGTTCTGGTGTCCTTAACATAAAAAGGACATGGAACTACTGGAACGAGTCCAGAGGAGGGCCACGAGGACGATCAGGGGACTGGAGCACCTCCTGTATGAAGATAGGCTGAGAAAGTTGGGGCTGTTGAGCCTGGAGAAGAAAAGGCTGCGTGGAGGCTTCATAGCAGCCTTTCAGTATCTGAAGGGGGCCTATAGGGATGCTGGGGAGGGACTCTTCATGAGGGACTGTAGTGAGAGGGCAAGGGGTAACAGGTTCAAACATAAACAGGGGAAGTTTAGATTGGATCTGAGGAAGAAATATTTTACTGTGAGGGTGATGAAGCACTGGAATGGGTTGCCCAGGGAAGTTGTGAATGGTCCATCACTGGTAGTGTTTAACGCCAGGCTGGACATAGCCTTAGGTGGCATGGATCAGTGTGAAGCGTCCCTGCCCATAGCAGGGGGGTTGGAAGTAGATGATCTTCAGGTCCTTTCCAACCCTAACTATTCTATGATTCTATGATTCTGTGATAACAAGCTCTGCACTTCCATGATATACCTAACCAGACTACACTTGAGAGAAAACATTTACAAAAGGTTAGATGCCAAGAGAACACTAACTAACTAGTTACAAATAGAAATAACATTAAGAAAAGCATGTCAAAAGACCTGCATGAAAGGGAATCTGGGAAAGATCGAAATTACTTTATTAATGAAACAATGAGGGAATAAAAAGTCATGTAACATCAATAACAAAAGAAGTTCTAGCCAAGAAAATAAATGCTGCTATCCAACACTACGAAAATACTGTTCGTCTAAACCCAAGGCTGCTTCTTGTAGAATTTTACAACACTAAAAAATAATTGAATCAAAACTTTCAAGGAGATTAAGTGCTTTGACATACAAATCATTATGATGTATCCTAATTTTACAGAAAAAAAACACAGAAAATTGTATTCAGTCATTTCCCAAATTACACATTTGTGGTCGTCCTCAAACTTCTTTGCGTGATAACAACAAATCAGCTTTCCACATCTACTGTTTTCCAAAGTATATGCTAGAAGAATAAGTTGCCTATGGTTCAAACCATAAACTGCCACTCTTACCATCTGACTAGAATCTGAGGCACCCAAAAAACAACCTTCACTGAGAAAAGATACTTCCTCTAGCAGAAATTAATCTTAGGACTTGATATTTCTTTGCAATAGACTCAAGATGCAGTAAGTACTTTCAGATCATTTAATGCAGACTTAATTATAGACTTAAACCTTAGTCATATGGAAACTACTGCCAGGACAGTCTTCAGAGCTCCTCATCTCTTCACAGCATGCACTCCCAAGCCTTCTTAAGTACAATAGTTCAATTAAACTAACTTCATTTGATATGGATTTTTGTCACCATGTTCCTCCATAGGGGTTTTCAGGATCAAGCATGTCTCCAACACATTTAGAATTCCCACCATAATACAAGTTATGAACATTTGACAGCTAGCCAAAATACACACCTGCATTTAATTTTGCAGAGTAGGCAAATCATAAGCTCATGTAAGTGAGAAGAACAGAACAAGTTCAGTATATTTGTAATATGACAGATAACATTTAAAGGAAAATGTAGTAAGAACTAGAACTTATCAAAGCATTTCCAAGAAAGGAACAGGAGAAAGACCTCAGTGTTGGTATTATGACCATCTCATTTGGTCTGTATCAGGAAAAAACAAAACCAAACACCAACCAACAGAAAACCCCAAATTACCACCTTTCGGAAATGTAACTTATGCACTTCACTGAAATTTAGTTTTATATAGAAGAAAAGGGGGTGGGGAGGAAAAGAGAGAAAAGGTAATAACTTCATAGATCAATTATATAATTATATTAACAGTAATATAAGATCCTTCCCATTCACAGCTACACAGATGACTAAGAAGCCTCCTGTTACCATCATATCTCAAACCTGTCATTAGTCTGAGAGGGTTAAAAATGGAACAAGAAACACAAACAGCAACATACTGGACCAGAATCAAAACAGGCATCTCCTGTAATTTTGCCCTTCAATAATGAACTAAAGCCCTTTTTAAGTTGTACTGCAAAATCTCAAAGACATGCAAGTGTCATCATTTGCCTTCCTGTTTCTGAAGCATAAGGATGAGCTCATCAGGACTATTCAAGACAGTAATATATACCCTTCTCTGTGGCAGTATTATCACCATGGAAAGTCAACCAAAAACCATGACAGCTCAGTTTCCAGATGACACAGGCCCTTCAAATAAATAGGGAAGATCATTCTTTTATTTTGGTAATAAGACATGGTACTGCTACATCAAGCTCAGAATCTCTATGTTTTAAAAATTTGTCTGATCACGTTTGTGATAAAGTTCCCTCTGCTCTTTGACCTACGATCTTGTAACAGCTGATGTATCATTACCGATGGATAGCAAACAAATATGTACATAACAAAAATTAAAGTTTCCTACTGCTTAAGAGTTACCTGAAAATTGCTAGACTTCCAATAAAAACGCAATAAAAATACAAGAGTTGACAATGCAGGAAAAGTCTCACCTGTTAACACAGTAGTATCGACTCTGGGAAATGTAAGATGCGCACTGAGTTTTTAACCGCTTTCTCTCCATTTCCTTCCAACTATCTTCTGTACATTTTCTTTTTGCCCGTTTATCTTCATGTTTTTTCTCAACATATTCTGCATATGTCTGGATCCTATAACTTTCGGCATACCTGCTGGTGTTTACAGCTATGGAGAAGAAGAGTGATGTTATACACAAACGACTGTTAAATGACAGCAAGCCCTCTCCTGTAAGAACTTATTTTGAAAAGCAGAAGACGGTGAGCTATCTGTTCTGTTCATATAAACAACTCCCAGTTCCACTGTTAGTGATGTAGGAAATGCTGTACTCCCCTAAATTCACATGGCACATTTCAATTAGATATTCAAAAATCTTCTCCAAGTCAGACTTCACACAAAAAAGGGTTAAATCTACTTAAGACTTTTCTGTTAAATTAGAAACCATCAATTCTTCAGTTGTAACCCTCTTCCAGACTGCTTGTTGGCAAGAAAAGATTTTCTGGATTTTTTCCCTTTTAGTCTCACTACTTAACCCAGCAGGTTTATTTTGCAAGTCTGCCAGGAAAAGACGACATTTGCAAAGCCTTTGCCAAAACTCTGTTTGATTGCTGTGAAACATAAGCTTATTTGAGCTGCATTTTTGGTTGCACAAGATATCTATGGAAGCAGCATTTAACTAATATCCAGCTGTTCCATCCTTGTATCTTTCTAATGTTCAGTCTCCATTTAACTATAAGGGACTGCAAGTTCAAGATAGAAGGATTTCTGTCAGTACAAAATTAGAGTCACTTCAAAAACAAAAAACTTTCACTGCCTTCACTCAGCAACAATTTACCAACATTCCTTCAAGTCCCAGCATCTTCACAGCTCTCAGGCTTTAGTCTGCAAGCCAAGCTCTGGCCTGAAGCCATCACTACAACAGATGAATCAGCAAATTAAACTGACTGTCAACTCCTGTCCTCTGCTGTTTTCAGCCTAACTCACTGAAAGGAAGTACTGTAAACCAACCAATCAACAACTCAAATATAAAACAAAACAAAACAAACAAACAAACAAAACCACTGTTTTTCTTACTCTTAGGCTGCACATTTTAAAATGCCGTAATTGTAGTGGAGACAAAATCCTGATTTTATTATGCATTTCCAATCTTTTTGTAAACATTTCAGACGTGTATCCAACTTTGTGATTGCAGCTGGAGTGCTGTCATCCTGAAAACAGGTATGCTGCATTACCTCAAGCCCAAGCAGTGGAAATAGCAAGCTGCAGTATCACAACTCAGAAAAAGTGAGGAGTATGGGTGGATCTGAGGTGGTTTTTTCTTTCCTTTTTCAAAATAGACCATCTATTCTGCATATTGGCTATGCTACTGTGAAATTAATTACCTGTAAAACCAGTCACGGCATATAGATGATGCTGCTGCTACAAAGCCTTTCAAATGTACATAAAACAAGGCAACAGTGTTCCATATTTAACTTCAGTCCTGCAATTATGATTGATAGCCTTACGAGACAGTTGCACAAACCAAAGAGATGTTACTCATTCCTCCTTTCACACCCTTTATATTTGTTTTGAACTGCAGAGTTACAGGATCTGTTTGTAAGAATTAGGAGCATATTTAATGACCATGAAGTTACGGTGCAGGCGTCATGAATGAATTAATAACGCTCCCTGGAGTTACTGTGTGCCAGCTGACATTCCTCAGGGTAAATTTGTTTAGTTAAACTCAAGCATGCTTTTACTTGCTAAAATCAAGCACACAGTTACCATGGATCATCTGATAAACAGAGATCTGTTAAAACACAATAAGCATTTCACATCATTTGTTTCACTGTAAACTAAGAGCCAAAGTTATGGCTCTTCATTTAATTCCCTGACAAACTCAGCCAGATTTGGGGGGAGGGGGGGAGGGACTAAAAATAATTTTTATGTAGCCTTAAGATTATTATAAAATAAATCTGTGTAATAGTCAATATTTTTGAACTGACAACTCTGCTTTCTTAAATAAGGCAGTATTTTATAGCAATCCATTCATATTAAACATACACAAATATACACATGTACATATCTATGTGTATATATTTAATATAAAAAGTTTTAGGCTAAATATATTGCCGCATGCACTGAACAACTGAAATGAAAGCATATGGAGAATTCTAAAGAGCCACAGAGATAAATCAATCTTGTATGGTCTCGAACTGAGAAGCAGCTCCCTGTAAAAGTTTAAAATATGTTTTCCCTGCTGCTTTTTTTGACGACTGCTGTCCATCTTGTCAAGCAAAGCAAATAGAGTTCTATTGCTTTGCACTGCCAACAGAAGAAATGCATTGCTAGAATGTTTTGTGAATTCTAACAAACTAAAGAGAACTTAGGGGGTTTATTTACTTAACTCATAAGAGAGAAGATAAATTTTCCTGTGAGAAACCTAACCTAGCAGTAACCACATGGCTGCATTTCATTACACTAGTTGCAGCTGTAAAGTTAAGTTTCTGTCTTATAGTAGAATAATAGTAATTGCATATTATTTTAGGAAAAGCATGTCTAGGGGATGGCATTATTCCTAATTATCAGGCAAGCTATTCAACAGGCAGACCGTTGCTGAGTGATCCAAGAGGAATGTATACGAAGATATTCTTTCACCAAGTCCTTGCTCTTATGCAGAGCAAAATCCTGACAGATGGCCACTGCTGATTTTAAGCTTATAGACAAATATGTATGTGAACTGTGTAGGCAAAACCCCCACAATATATAAGTAAAATAAATACACAGAACTACACATAATAAGGCTGCAATACTAAATACTTATGTTTATGAAATACAAAAGTAAAAATCCACCTGTGAAGGTCAATTTTCACTGGCAAGGCAGTATTGCTACCTCCTTGTTAAATTTTGTCTCTGCTACTATAGGAACCAGTTTTCCCTAACTTAACCAAGCTATCTCCCATTACCCATTTCTGGTTCTTTATCCCATTTTTTTTCATGTAGGGTAGTCATTGCCAAATGCATTTTTCTCTAGCGTCAAAGCAGTTTCCTTTCAAAACAGGTCCAATGACAGCCTCTTTGTTCCATCTAAACACATAAATCAAATAGTTCCAAATGGCACCCTTGTTCACTAGATCTTTGGCCATGCCTTGTCTAAAACGAGGAAGAAGAGCTGGCAATGGGGATGGAACCATGCACTGGTCTAGGTAGTACTACAAAAAGCCTTGATGAAATGAAACCTTGGTCCAACTCCAAAAGGAACAGCACACACCAAACAAGCCAACAATACATATGATAAAAATTACTCCATTACCATTTCTCTTTTTTTTTTTTAAATAGTTTAATTTGAAAGCCAAAATAAAGAACACTGTGAAGAACAGGGACAGCTCGGGAACAGCTTTTCCTTCCCCACCAGTCTAAATGAACTGGTTTTAAGACCATGTACAATCTTCAGGATTAGGAAGGAGGCAGGTTTACTGACTGCTACCAATAAATTACTGCATTTAGTTTTCTTCACGTTTCTTCACTTGGAATAAGTCTATGTAGTATCCCAGAGTTAATTATGAATGGCATTTGTTCAAATACACAAATACAGCACAGATTCAGTCTCACAATCTTTGTGCCCTCTTCCTTCCCAACACATAGAGAGGAGGATGTTCTAAACTAGCTGGGTTAGCTTCTTTGGTGTATTATTCAGTGAGTTTCAAGATTTTATAGGTATGTAAAAGAATCCAGAAGATTACAAAATGAGTCTTCTTCTCTAGCAGGGAAGAAATTATCCTGGGAGTAATTGCCCTGACAAAAAAAAAATCATTACAAAAAAGGAACTAAATGTAGCTGATAGGACCATTTTCTCAAGTTTGGTTACAGAGTAAGTTAGCTAAGCTGTGTTACTTTTGACAGCAGGTCAGAAGGATTCAAATTAAGCTGTATTTCAACAGGAAAATAATGGAAATGTTTCCTTAAAACCTGCTATCAAAGAGTTAGGGTTTCATCTGAAATGCTGACACCAATTTATCGCTAGTCAGCAGAACAGAGCAGTGGAGTTTTAAGAGAGTAAACCACTCTAACCTGTTATTATCAAAACTGACCTAAAGCTTCATAAATTTACCAAGGAAAAACACCTACAAGTGGTAGACAGGATTCTTTAAGGCCTTGGCCATCAACCTAAACTAGCAAGGCAGCAATTTGTTGACTTGATTGGATATGAGGAAGAAATTCTTTACTGCAAGGGTGGTGAGGCACTGGAATGGGTTGCCCAGGAAAGTTGTGAATGCTCCAATGCAGGGGCGTTGGAACTAGATGATTTTAAGGTCCTTTCCAACCCTAACTATTCTATGATTCTATGATTCTATTCAGCATACTCTGCTAAAGCTTTTATTGACATGAAACCTTAACCTAAAAATACCTTTCTCTACTTTCAACAGAACTATCTTGCACAGGTCTGTTTCTAATAGAGTCAAATATTGCAACTGTGACTGAAGGGACTCGAAAACAACTGCTAATTCAGCTACAGAAAGCCTGAGTGCCTACTTTCCATTTTCCATAATTGCTGTGCTGCTGTATCAAAACCCTTTTACACATGCCAAGGTAACTACAGTAGACTTGCCCAGCTCTGCTCAATGAAGTGACATGCCATCAGTGTGCTTCTCAATATCCTTGTCCTCAAGGAAGGTTAGAGAGAAGAAAATCCTCACTGCAAATAGTTTACTGGGAGAAAAAACAATAATTCTGAGAATTAAGTAAACAAGGTATCAAGATGTCGTGAAAGATCCTTTAGGATCATCCTGCACTGAAGCCTCATAAAGGGAAAGCCTTGGTTTACTCTGAGGTGAGGGTATAATAAAAATTCACTTATAATTTCCTTTACTGGTAAAAACATTTAACCATGTGGAGCCAAAGCCTAATTGCTAAAAACCTATAACACAGTGTAATTCTGGATCCTGACATCACTCAGAAAAATTCAAAAACCCTGAAGAAGTTAAAAAGCGTTCACTTAGTCAATATACTTCCAGAAATACAATTCCAGTTGACTG
Source organism: Forpus xanthops (assembly GCA_032466535.1). Classification (NCBI taxonomy): domain Eukaryota; kingdom Metazoa; phylum Chordata; class Aves; order Psittaciformes; family Psittacidae; genus Forpus; species Forpus xanthops. Next base: position 3,873 of record JASSUY010019251.1, on the reverse strand, counting down.
TCTCTGTGATTAGCAGCAAGATTTATTCCATCTTTTATCGTGATAAGGAAAGCAGCCCCACTGTAACTGTTAGGATGTCTCAAGTCTCTTAGCTCCAGCTGTAGCATTCAATCATAAAATGTGGGCTTCAGTAAGTTTTCAATTATTTAACATGCCTGTTTCCCCTCTTTTCCCAAGAGAATTTATCGACCCTCTGGTTGTACATTGTTCCTCCTCAGTTGCCCTAACACTGAACAGCCTGGAATGTACCATATTTAGAAAGTGCCAAGTCTCAACATTTTGTTAGAGAACTTATATTTTTATTTTTATTAATTTCACCAATACAGACCACCTGTTCAAACCACTCTAAGAAAATACAGCTCTTTCAAATCATCTGTATTGCATTTACTAAAATATAACAATACTTGACTGATCATTTTCTCATGCTTGGAAATTTATGCATCTAAAAATGTTTGTTTAGGGAAAAAAAAATAAAACAACAAAACACCCCAAAAGAAATCAACTGAGGTAAAATACTACGTTAATCTTTGGCACCCATGAAGAAAATCTTAACTTCGTAAAAAACCACTTTTGTTCAGGGACACAGCTACAGAATTAAGTACAGCATGTTCAAGGACAGGCTACTATTCCAGAAAAACATTTTTCCATGTTACAAAATACATCCAATTTGTTGTTTAACTCCATACATGATTTTACAAGCTGCATACTGATGATACAGACACACAAATTAAGGCGGGTGAAGATGTATTTCCTTGCTCCAAGGAATTTGTGTACTAGAGACTGATGGAGAAAAGTAATTTAACAACTTGAAGGTTCCATTGTCTCTGAATTATATTTGATAATAGCAACTATCTGCAGGCCGTATCAAAGCTGAAAACTCTAATTGCACATGGCACTAACCATTCCTTTCTGTTTTCCTCTCTTGTATCAGCTTAAAATAGCAGAAGGTCCCTATACAGATTCTAAACAGACTTCTTAAAAAAACATGTTTCACAAAGATTGAGTTCTCTCTTCTGACATCTGAGTCCTGAGCAGGGAGCAGCGTCAATGTGGTGACAAAGCAGCTGCTCACCTTGCAAGGGAGGACAACAAGTTAGAGAGCAAACCAAAATAAATCTTTGGCTCTCCATTTTTGAGAAGGCAGAGAAATAAACAGGTGATCAGAAAAACAATGGTTTTAGAGACAAAAATACAAAACACCAAGTACAAAGCATGGCAGAGAATGAGGAAGGATCCTTCGACAATGTTTTAAACTCAACAAAGAACTCAAATAGTACAGTTCACAGAGACACTGCATTTGTATGTAGATTATAAATGATTTTAACTCTCACAGAGATGAAGTTACTTAATTGCTAAAAGAACTCAATGTACTTAACCTATGCATTCTGTTCAAATACCTTTGTAACTGCAACAAAATCCGTGAAACGCGTTAACTCATTTCAAAGATCCAAATCAAATTAAAAGGTAGTCAAAAGACTTCCAACATCTATTATGAAGAAACCTACTATATTAAAACTTACAGGGTAAAAGTTTTTTTGTTTTAGCTTGGTTACTTTTTAACTGATGAGAAAAAATATGGCTGTAGGTGCCTGAAGGCAAATGTATAATCAGACCTTTTAATTCTGCATCAGTAATGCTCAAAGTTGTAACATAGCCATGTATATTATGATTTATACTTCAGGTTCCACTGTAAAACCATCAATAAAATGTATCAACCAGCAATTCATTTTCTTGTTACAGTCAAGATTCTTGAACAACACAAGTAGATATTCACCACATCTCCTTCCCTGCATTTACTGGTACAGAAATATTTTTGAATCAGCATTGGAAAATTCTAATTTCCAAAAGTACTAGTAAAGTGTTCAGATCTGTTAATCTACTGTTAGAAGTGTAAAGTGTACAGAACATTTCCTCTCTAATCAGATAAAGGCTATCAAAGTCTATTATTACTCAAAGCACAGAGAGATCATATTTGAAAGACATTTTGGAAAGAAACAGAACTCTCAAGTCTGGCTAGGCCACTGATTTCATCTATCAGCTTTGTTAACAAATGGGAGAATCCCATGCCTTGTTCCTTAGCCCCTGCTCGAAGCCACTTGCTGATGAGCCAGTTCACCTCAATGAACCAGCATAAATTTGCATTTATTATTTTATTCCAGACACAGAACCAGACAAAAAAAAAAAAACCAAAAAAAAACCCCCAAAAAAACCCAAAACCAACCAAACAACCAACCAAAAAAATAGCAAGAGCTCACTGCTGGAGTGGGGAACAGAGTCATCCCCTTTATGAAGCCATGAAGGTTACTGCACAACGCATTAGCAGTTTTAATACCAGCAAATTAAAACAACTCAGGCTAAGGCTGAGCAGTTGTGGGAAGCACAGCCCTGAAAAATCTGATGACATTTCTGACACTTGTTAAGAACTTCAGAATACCTACTAGTGAACCGAGTTTGGCAACATCCTCACGGCAGTGCTCTCCAGAAGACTCTTCAAGATTAACAAACACACCTCCACATGTCAGATACTTTAGAAAGAGCCATCCAGACAATGAGTTCATCCATCAGATAGAGTTTGCTACAGGAATGTTTGCACTCATTGCCAGAATTAACAAATGCCTTACTGCATCAAACAAGTGTGTTATAGAATCATCTCGTTTGGAAAAGACCTGTAAGATCAAGTCCAACCATTAACCCAGTGCTGCCAAGCCCATCACTAAACCAATTCCTAAGTACCACATACATGCATCTTTTAAAAGCTCCAGGGAAGTCGTGGACTCATGAACCCTGAGCAGCCTGTTTCAGTGCTTGGTGATCTTTTGGGGCAAGAAATTTTTGTTAATATCCAATCTAAACCTCTCCTGGCACAGCTTGAGGCCATTTCCTCTTGTCCTATTGCTTGTTACTATGGAGAAAAGACCAACCCCCGCCTATACAACATCTTTTCAGGTAGTTGTAGAGAGCAATAAGGTCCTTCCTGAGCCTTCTCCTCTCCAGACTGAACACCTGAGTTTCCTCAGCCGTTCCACTTGTGCAGTTGTCCACTTCACACTTGTGCGCCAGACCCTTCATCAGCTCCACTGCCGTTCTCTGGACCCACTCCAGTACCTTAACATCTCTCTTGTAGTGAGGGCCCAGAACTGAACATAGGATTTGAGATGTGGCCTCATCAGTGCCCAGTACAGGGGGATGATTGCTGCCCTGATCCCACTGGCCACATCAGTGCTGATATAGGCCAGGATGCTGCTGGCCTTGGCAGGCTAGGCAGAAGCTGGCCCATGTTCAGCTGGCGCTGGCTGACACTCATACAACAGTATCAGCATTGATACTATCCCATCTGAAAAGGGACCCCAAATAAAAATGAATCTTTAAGTTTTCCATTTTGATATGGCATTATTAGCCACGATAGTGCAAAACCTACAAACCTCAGGTCTTCCTAGTGAAACCATTTTATTCAAGCCCTAACATATAACAAATCACTATGATCTTTTGAAACAGTACATGCAGTTTCAAGATAACACATGCTTTTAAGAAATCCAGCGTGTGTGAAAATAATGTAAAAGCACAAACCTATAAGGCGATAGTACCTTACTACACTTATTGCAACTATTAGTTTCTCATCTTAAATGTTGTTTAAGAATTCAGACCACTCAAGCATTAGCATGATGTCGTGGTTTGAGGCCCCTCAAACAGTTCTGCTCACTCCCCCCTCTTTCTTCCTCAGTCTCAGGGAAATGGGAAGGAGAATCAAAAGAATGCAACTCCCACAGGTTGAGATAAGAACACTTCAGTAACTAAAGGATAACATAAATCACTACTGCTACCACCAATAATAATACAAGAGAAAATACAAGGAAAGAGAATACAACAGATCTT
>JASSUY010019250.1:0-10880 GCA_032466535.1 Forpus xanthops | reverse complement strand
ATCATTTTCCCAAAAGTTCCTCGCATGCATACAAAAAATGTGGTGGGGGTCTCTGGGGTCGTTTACTTCTTCCAACAGTCTTCATCACTGCTGGCAGCCTGAACAATTTGTAAGCAACAGTTACTGTCTTTTGAGTAGTTTCCTACTGATGATGGTAAAACTATAGCCAAAGCCAAAGATAATTTAAGGAACCAGTCCAAAAGAGTTAGCCAGAAATTGGCATGAGAAATCCAAGATCCAGCCCCTGCACTAACATTTATTCTGGTGGTGTTCAAAGCAAATGATTTGTGTTAACCTAAAGCAATTTGGCAGCATGCTACTTTTTCTGCTAAAATGTAATGGTTTTTCTGCCACTCTGTCTGTAATCTAAAACCTTTCATTTCATAACAAAAGGGAACAATCTTTCACCTTTGTGATTGCTGAGATAACCTTCAAAACAACAGTGAACTGTAAACAATGAATTGATGTTTGCCTCAGCAAGAAACAATAACTGTGAGCCATTATTTGCTTCTAATCATTCATTAGGTGACTCGATACTCTAATTGCAACCCCTTCAAAGGAACTAAAATGAAAACACGTTATTATGCAACTTCAGATGTTTCTGAAGATGAATTGCCTTAATTAAAGGCAAAAAAAAAAAAAAAAGCCCTCATGTGAATATGAACTAATATCTGTGCTAAATATTTGCTTTACCATCTGACCTGTACAGAGATGACCCAGTGTTCCCAGTCAACACAAGTCCTTGAGAAGTACAGGGATGAAGGTTATCCCTCCACTGTGACCTTGAGGCGCCAAGTGACCATGGCATGTATAGCAGCAATTACAGTGTTCAGGGATGCTTTTTATCAGGTTATTTTGAAAAGAAATGCAGGCAAATAACATCTAAGTACTCTGCAGGAGAGCAAAGAGCACTGTGTATGCTCCAATCCCAGTGCCAGGTGCAGTCAGTATACTGGGTACACACACACCCACTGGAACACCTGGGAATGGGGATGTCTCTGACGGCCCAGGACTGTAAAGCTTGCTCCCAACAACACTAGCTTCAAATCTTCACAGCCACATGCTAAGCTTCAGACAGATGCAACTTACAGCTTCTAGGAGAGGAGCTTCTCAGGGCTCATCTACAGGGTCTGGAAAAGATGAACTGTGTCTCCTGCAACATGCATTATTAAGGGCATGACAGAGATGAGAAACAAGGAGATAAGTGCCAGCTAATTCCTGCAAGATATCCCAAATCCCATGTGAAATTATTGGATATGCATTAAAAATTTCAGGGAGAGCAGAGAAGCTCATTGCCACTTACAAGAGCTGCTTAATGAATGTTCACTTTACCTCAGTCAAATTTTATATTCCACTGCTTAGTCATGTAAATTGGGCACCATTTTGTGCTATGATTAATAGGTCATTAAACAAACAGATTTTACTGCTTGAGATTACACTGTGAGAAGCCATTCTTGGAGGTGTTTTGTTTGGTGAGGGTTTTGGTTTTGGTTTTTGTTTTTTTCAATTAGCTATTTCTGCTTCAAATTATCTTTTCTTTCTTAGCTTCAGAAATTATTCTGATGTTATTCAAGATGGAATCTCCTAGTAACTATGCCTTGTATGGCTCTGCATTTCACTCAAAGTCATGTTTGATATTTATCACAGTAGTTTCTCATTATAAGTGGAAAATCTATTGCATACAATATGAATGTGAGTAATTTTAGATTGGAAAAGTCTTGATTTCAGAAAAAGTGAGACAATATAAAAATCTTGTTGTTTTTTTAGTTAGAAGTTGACATTACTGATTAAAACAGTATCTTTGAAAGGAGAGATAGACAATTGTGCTTGAGAATTCAGGTGAGGGATATTAAACAAATCCAGTTATAACGGAGGCTCACACTTGAGCAGAAGCCTGGTTATCAGAGGCTAAGACAGCATGAGTACTGGTCAGGTTAGCATACATATTGCAAGCAATTTAAGAGCATTTTTAGCCTTGGAAATTGGATATGACTAGACAATGCTGGAATCCTTTAAAGTAATAATTTTCTATGGAAAACCAAAGAAGTTTTGTGAAAACAAATATTTTGCTTAAGCATGTATTTATTTCAATATTTAACATGATATAGTAATGAAAACATTTATGTTACTTTTATCCAATTCATATATAAAGCAGTAAGGGATTTAATTTTAATGTTGTTCTTTGGCAAGAACATATTTCCCAGGATATTACAACCAGCTGTACTAAGTAAAACATCTTCTATTTTCTTCTTCAGAGTATCTTATGTTTGCTGAAAAGTAAATCCTTGAAACCTTGAACTAAAATAGCTCTTTACAGAACTTTTAATATCATAAGAAAAAATAAAGACCTTGACATGCCAGTAGATGCATTAGTAATAGGACATGATCTTGCTTTGTTCTGTCTTCAATAAGCACATACAATTTTCTCTGTAAAACACTGAATGCATTTTAAAATGAAAGCCTATTCAAATGCATGTACTTTTAATTTTATAATATCAGTTATTACACATGATCCATTTTCTGACATGTCAATAATAAAGAATTTTAGAATAATTTTAATTTAAAAATAAATTTTCACATTAAGTTTTCATCTGTGAGCTTCCAAAGGAAGAACTTTTCTATCTGAAAATGAAGATCAGTGGCCTTTAACTTTTCTCATTTATACTGCCTCTTTTCCTCATAATTTTAAGTTTATCCTCTTGGCTGTTGTCTCTACTTTTTTTTTCTTCCAAGGGGCTAAATTCCTCCCTAGCTGCAAGGGTTTTATCAGTTAAATACCTCTGAGCCCTTCACTCTGAAGCAGCTGCACACCCATTTACTTTGCAACTCCTAGACCTGCTACTTTGCTCTCTCTCTCAGGTACTTCAAAACACACCTCAGCCAACCTTCCTTTCTCCCCTGCTTCAGTAAGCTGTCTCCCTGGACCACCTCATTAGTGAAATGTCCATCATTGTTCTAGGTCTCAGTCAAGGTCCCCTAAGGTCTTCAAGACTGCACCTACTGTACTTTTTCTCAGTTAACAAATGAATCAGTTGCAAACCCACTGGACACCAGATTGCATTTATTCCCATGCTCATGTTACTATTTTCTACCGCATTAAGCTTTCAGTTTTGGTTTTGGCTGGGATAGAGTTAACTTTCTTCCTAGTAGCTGGAACAGTGCTGCGTTGTGGATTTAGTCTGAGAACTATGTTGATAACATGCTGATGTTTTAGTTGTTGCTAAGTAGTGCTTACTCTGATCAAGGACTTTTCAGTCTCATGCTCTGCCAGTAGGGAGGGGCACAGGAATCTGGGAGTAAGCAGAGACAAGACACCTGACATGAACTAGCCAAAGTGGTATTGCATACCACAGCACATCATGCCCAGTATATAAACTGGAGGGAGGCACCTGGAAGGGACAAATCACTTCTTGGGAATGGGCTAGGCATCAGCCAGTGGGTTGTGAGCAATTGTGTTGTGCATCATTCGTGTTTATTGGGGTTTATTCCCCTATTTTTTAAAGTTACTATTATTGTAACTGCTATTATTATTATTGCTACTGCTATTATTAATAATACTTGACCTTATTTAAATTATTAAACTGTTCTTATCTTGACCCATGGTTTTTACGGTTTTCCAGCTCTCCTCCCCATGCCACTGGAGTGGTAGGGAGTGAGTAAGCAAACAGCATCCTGGTACTTAGCTGCTGGCTGGGGCTAACTGTGACACTTCCCAAAAGCATTTTCATCTTTTGCAGCCTGACTTATATGTTTCTGTATCACCTTTGCTCTTTGCAGCTTTCCACAGTAGGTTCTTTTCCACCATTCACATGTATTTCAGGGTTCCAGTGCCAGGCAGATCAATTTAAAAAAGACCCAAAAGCAACAAAACATACCTATAACAAGAAAGAGATCTGACAGTAGGGAATACTAATAGTGCATTCCTAAATCAGACTGGATTGGGAGAATGACTGCACTTGTAATAGATTCATGCAATTTAAATACAGCTTTAAACTTTTCAAAATCAAGCTTGCCCGTTTCTTGAACATATAAAAAAGCATCAAAAATATTATTTTTTCTTAAAAAAGACTTGCTTAAAGCTTATCTACAAAAAATAAAAAGATCTCAAATTATGAACCAACAGCCTGAATTTATTCAACTGACAGAGCTCATACTAAGTCATGTGATAAATTCAAAAAGCCTGAAGACTTGCTTCATGCAAGTACTCAATAGTTTGATTTCTTATGTGATCCTCTGGGATTTCAAAATCTCATGAAACGAGGCTTTCAAATAAGTTTTCTGGTACTTCTTGTTTCCAGTAAGGCCTCTAATACTAAAAATAGTGATATTTTCCAGGCTAGGCAAGAAAGTGCTGCACTGAGAGTAAAAGAATCAAAAGAAAACAAAGTTAATCATAGAATCATAGAATTATAGAATAGTTAGGGTTGGAAAGGACCTTAAGTTCATCTAGTTCCAACCCCCTGCCATGGGCAGGGACACCTCACACTAAACCATGCCACCCAAGGCTCTGTTCAAACCAGCCTTAAACATTGTGCCAGCAATGGAGCATTCACAACTTCTCTGGGAAGCCCATTCCAGTGCCTCACCACCCTCACAGTAAAGAATTTCTTCCTCACATCCAGTCTAAACTTTCCCTGTTTAAGTTTGAACACATTACTGCTTGTCCTCTCAGTTACACCTTGTCCTCTGTCCCTCATGAAGAGTCTCTCCCCAGCATACCTATAGGCCCCCTTCAGGTACTGAAAGGCTGCTATGAGGTCTCCACGCAGCCTTCTCTTCTCCAGGTTGAACAGCCCTGACTCTCTCATCCTGTCTTCATAGGGGAGGTGCTCCAGTCCCCTGATCATCCTCGTAGCCCTCCTCTGCACTTGTTCCAACAGTTCCACGTCCTTTTTATGTTGAGGACACCAGAACTGCACACAGTACTCCAAGTGAAGTTTCACAAGAGCAGAGTAGAGGGGCAGGATCACTTTCTTCAACCTGCTGGTCACGCTGCTTTTGATGCAGCCCATGTGACTTTCCTTTGAAAAGGTGCAGGATTTAAGCATGAATTAGATTCTGATTTCATAAAAACAAAATTGTATGTCACTATTTAAAATGGTAATTACAATAAAGAGTATGTCTCCATTTTTGCAACAAATATATTTTCTCTTTAAATAGACCTGAGTAATGGGAGAAAGATGAAAACTGCTCATGAAAATTTTTGTCCAGGCCACACTCATCTTACTGAGGTGATTAGTTACAGTGAACTCAAAACTGACTAGGGACTGCAAGATCTGGCCCACAGGCAGGAACTTGTTAAAGGCTATTAAAACTCTTGTAAAGTCCCAAGCCTAAACAATAAGAAGCTCTTAAGAGGTGTTCCTAAAGATATAAAATCCTCAGGAGAGATGCTAAAAAGATCTTGTGAGAGACATCCCTGCAACAAGAACTGGGAGAAGAACCTCTCAGGAGTGGGAAGTCTTCAAAGGCGACCCCTATTAACAAGAAACTTCAAAAGTGGGATGTGATATGACGTGAAAATCCTCCCACTGATGTTGAGTGCTTTAAAGATAGAATCCCCTGAAGCGAAACGGAGCCTTTGAAGTGGCAGTATCAGCACCAACTTTCACATGAATAAAGGTACAGCATACAGCAAGACTAGTGCATCAGTGTTACAGATCCCTTGGTGATGTGGATCCTTCTTGCTCAAGTCCGGTAAGCATAAAGACCATCCAATAGGGCATGCAAAGAGAAATACCATTTAGCTGACCTTAAAATACCTCTTTGATCTCTCCCAGCTAATCTTCCCAATGCTGAAACAAAAGCAGGTTCAAAACAGGGGTCAATTGTTAAAGAGTTCCCCCCAAATTGCTGCATTACCGTACAGTATTCTTTCAAATGAGGTGGGGAAAGATTTGCTCTTCGTCTTCCATTTGCATCAATGTAAGACACTGAACTGATTGAGACACTTGTTAATGTTTCTCTTTTTATCCAGAGCACTTTGGATGTATGATTCTGAACTCCTTGAAGCTCATTATACAGCATACATCATGATTTTGCTGGAAGTCCGTTCCTCAAGCAGCAGTCCCACATAAAGTTAATATCCTTTCAAAGAAAACGCACAGTATTTGCTGATGTTCATAAAATGGAATGCAAAGTTGTAGCCTTAATTTAAAACTGTAGAAAATCATAAAGGCAAAACCAAGGCTCTCTGCTGTCTCTTTAAACATAAATGACCAGAAAAGAAAAGATTTTTCCAGTTAGGTCTACTCTTAGAATTAAATAAAAAAAACCTTTTGTCTTGAAGACTAGACTATTACTAGAATAATTAAAACAGCCAAGACTCAAAAATTGATGAAATTTTACAGCTATAAAGGTGAACTATATTAACACAGGACAAGGGACTAGAAAATACAAGCTCTTAGAAGGGTTATTCTGAGCCACTTAATAAAGTCTCCTATCACAAGTAATCATATAACAGTTCTCTTCATAAATGTAATTATGTATAATGTAATTCTTTATAAATAATTATTTCTATAAACATGAAACAGTTTCACTCATGACCCCATCTGAATGCTGTTTTAGAAATTTGCTCCTGTATGGTCAAGAATTCTCTGATTTGCAGCCAGAAAGCTTTTGTTTATATCCATTCCTTCTTAAAACATTGTGAAAGGACACAGCCCTCATTTCCCTTTTTCAAAGAAAATATGAACAGTATCTTTCCAGTAACAATAATACGACTTCTGGAAAAAGGGCAACACAACACAACCATGATGGATAAAATCTTCAGGATACTGTCACGTAAAATGTGATCCTGAATAATCTGGCAAAGTTATCCACAATAAAACCTCAGTCTCATAACAAGAAGTGTAAGAAAGCAAAATAATAATGGACATTGCAGCCCTGTCCATGATGACCTGGACATAAGGATACGCACAACCTTGAATTTCTCTGCTCGTCCTTTGCTGAGCAGATCTGACATGATTGCAGCATAAAAAACATGATACTCTGATAGCACACTGTTGTGACCAAGGTAACAGCTATGTCTATAACATTAAGAAAAAGCATGTCCCAGCCAAGACATGTTTCTAAAGGACTGATCAACATCTTCACTGCTTCAAGAGGGACGAAGTGAAGCTTCTCCTAAGTACAGTGGTCAGATCCCCACTGCACAGGGAAGAGCAATTAATGTCACCTACCTTGGCTTGTGCAAGCCTGTCCCACACTGTCCTGAACGGCATTCCTTTCTCTAAAGTGGAGAGACATGGATTTGATGGACAGCTCACTCAGTGGGTAAGGAATTGGCTGGGTGGTCTCACTCAAAGAGTCCAAGTGGAGACCAGCGACAAGTGGCATTCCTCAGGGATCAGTGTTGAGACCAGCCCTGTTTAACATCTTTGCCGGAAACATGGGCAATGGGACTGTGTGCACCCTTAGCAAGTTTGATGACAACACCAAGCTGTGAGGTACAGTCAACGTGCAGTAGGGAAGGGATGCCATCTAGACGGACCTTGAGAAGCTGGAGAGGTGGGGCAGTGAAAACTTCATGAAGTTCAACAAGGCCAAGTGGAAGGTCCTGCACTTGTGTTGGGACAACCCCAGGCACAAATTCAGAAGAGAAGGCTCAGGGGAGACGTTACAGCAGCCTTCCAGTACCTAAAGGGCCTACAAGAAAGCTGGAGAGGGACTTTTTACAAGGTCATGTAGGAATAGGACAAGGGGGAATGGCTTCAAACTGAAAGAAAGTAGATGTAGGTTAGAAGGTAGATTTAGATTAGATATTAGAAGAAAATTCTTTGCTATGAGGGTGATGAGGCTCTGGTAGAGGTTGCCCAGAGAAGCTGTGGTGCCCTGTCTGTGGCAGTGTTCAAGATCAAGCTAGATGGGCCTTTGAGCAGCCTGGTCTAGTGGAAGTTGTCCCTGTCCATGGCAGGGTGGTTGGAACCCAAACCATCCTATGATTCTGTGACTCTATTAGTGGAACGTGCTCAGCAAAGCACATAAGCCTCTGAAAGTCTGGGGAAACTGAACGGGGACAAAGGTGCATATTATCCTGCTGACTCTAACCTGCTTCTGTGGAACCCTTCTGTGGAAGGCTTGTGGAGCTGGAAAAGCCATGGGATTGCTTAAACTGTGGGCAGAAAGGGGATTTTGCATGTACATAGCTGAAACCAATTCCACACAAAAATAAACAATTTTCTGAGAGAATTATGGAGTTCACAACCCCCATTTACAAAGAGGAACAAAAGCCCTCATAGCCTTCTCTGCTCTGCAAAAGCTGCTTATTGCGCCAGAAGGATCTTAAAAACCTGCTTTAGTTCCTCCAGTGTTATGATCGTGTCCTTCAGGCAACCTTGTGCTCACACAGTGTTCATTTACTTCAGCAGCACTGCACACAGGGTTCCACAGAGCGAACTGTAGGGCTGGGGGAGTTCACAGGTGCCTGTTTGCATTCAGCAAACTCATTTGCCTTGCACAAAAGGAGTCTCACAAGTTTATCTCTGTTTCTCCTCCCTGTGTATTTGGTGGTAACGTTTGGTTGCACATACTGTGAGGGGAACATTTAAATCAAAAACTCTTTTCACTAGGCGAAAAAACAACCCTAAACCACAAAACCTTTGGAGATATTTCCAACAGAATACAGCTATGCTTAAATGCTGAGCTTGATCATGACTGAATTAAATATGCCCTTAATAGCCCATGGCAGATCTCTAAGACGGATCCTCAGGCAAGTACAAGAATTACGTGATTTCTTTGACCTTCAGATTGTAAAAGGGCTTGTATGAAACCAGAGCATTCCTCCAGTAGTATCACAACATCAGTTTAAAAACCAGGCTTGACAGTTATAGCCAACATCAAAGGCAGCTGCTTTAGGCCTGTTTCTACAGAAGCTTGTATCACATCTGAAACACGAAACAACACTTTACGCCTTCTGATAAAAAGTGGGTTTGGTAGTTGCCTTCCTGAGCAGCCCATTATGTTAACAGAACCTTCATAGGTCACATCATAATGTGATTTTTTTTAGTAAGAAACTCCAAGCAGTCCCAGTGAAAACTGACATGAGAGGGCAGCCTTCAGTTACTGTAGTCGTAAGAATATATTCTTCTTTCTTTAACTTTCCTTCTTTCTTTCTTCTCCTATTCAGGACCGAGAATTTGGTTATCTTCAGTTCCCTATAGCTACTCTTCTGTATCTTTTACCCTGTGGTAACTTCCCCAGTTCTTGATATTTTATTTTGTGAATATCCTGATTACATCTCTTCATAATTTTTCTCATCTCTGCCATATTAAAATACCATAATTTCTCCATTTCTCTATCTATCACTGTATCATGACACTTTCTCCTACCTCTGTGATCCTTTTGGTTAAAATGTGAACTATTTCCTAATTCAAACCTAGACAATTCCCAGTCTAGGTCCCCTGTCTCTACTCCCCAGCACCTAGAAATTCATCTCATCCATTCTGGAACTCAGAAGAGGAATTTCAGTCTGAGCATCATTAACAAGTCAGTCGTAACTGAGATTTTGTACTGAAGAAAATCTCCATGTTTCAGCTCTTCTTATCTACCCACACAGCACCATCTTTCCATCCAAGCACTCATCCTTCTGTTCTGCAGTCAACAAGTAAGAGCTGCAAGAGGTCAGGTTGTCTGCCCTGCTCTACCCAATCCTAACCAGGATCAAATGTGTCTGCTTTATTCCTAACAAATGCTTTCCTCATCTGTTCTGAATAACAGAGACCCCATAATCTCCCTGGAAAATCTTTTGCGATGTTTTACTGTCCTGACCAATAAAAAGACCTCCCCTTATCTTACTTAGATGCAATATAAGCTCATCACTTCTGGTCTGATCCAATACTTTTGACACTTCTGGATGGATAGAATTTTTTCCCACCTCCAATAAATTTGGGGTGCTACTACAAAGATTACTTTCACCTTTGCTTTGCTATGTGAACTTCTTTTTTCCACCCTCCATGGCTGCACTTCTACTCTTCCCGCTTCCCTTGTGTATCATTTTATTTCAGAAATCTTTATCACTTTGCCCACTGCCTTTCATTCTTCATAATGTCTGTATTCAATACATTTATGTGGCAAGAGCCCAAGTCAGTCACAGCAACATTAATGGTCTCAAACTTACCCCTTATAGTGAGATCCTAAAGGAGATCATGAAACTTTAGAATGCAAAATCACCTTTTTCCCTCCCTAATAGGTTTCATCAAACTAAAAAATTCTACGTATTATACAATAAAGACCAGAAAACTTGAACCAATGAAATCCAATGCAACATTAATAGAAAAGCTTGAGCTTGTTCCTTTCCCATTTCAGAGTCTTGCTTTCAGCAGTTCACTGTGTTATCAAGTGTCAGGCTCCTAAGAATCTGTGTCTGCTCCTCTATGGAAGGTGGCTGGCTCATCCCTATCCCACATCACAGCTTCTATAGAAGGTACAGGCTATCCACCATGATCATCTTGTCTGTCTGAAACCTCTTTCACTCCTGAAATCTTTAGAGGGCAAAAGCAGCCTCCTTTCTGAGAGACCAAATCATTCCCTTGAAGCTTTAATAATCTCTTTCCAGTGAAAGACCAGTAATGAGTGATGTCCCTCAGGGATCAGTGTTGGGACTGATCTTGCTCAGCATCTTCATCGGTGACATGAACAGTGGGATTGAGGGTACCCTCAGCAAGTTTGCTGATGACACCAAGATGTGTGGTTTGGTTGATATGCTGGGGAGAAGGAATACCATCTGGAGGGACCTTGATACACTTGTGAGGTGGGCTGATGCCAACCTGATGAAATTTAACCATGACATGTGCAAGGTCCTTTAGCTGGGTCGGAGCAATCCCAGGCACAGCTACAGGTTGGGCAGAGAAGAGATTCAGAGCAGCCCTGAGGAGAAGGAC